>VYZM01007694.1:0-74207 GCA_013398915.1 Dromas ardeola | reverse complement strand
TAGCTTGATGGCTGTTACGAAGTGCAATGAAATAGCCCATCATGTACAGAAGCCAACACTGTTTCATATGGCAGGTCTTGATCTGTCCAGGTGCCCAACAAGCCTTATTCCGTTGCAAAGGTGCCAAGGGCTCAAATTTTGCCTCTAGTCTTGTGGCACCTATTTACAGCTCAGATCCTTATTTCATTGCAGTATGAAAGGGAAAACTCCTGCTGACTTCAAAGGGAGCATGACTAGACGCTGGGATAAAGCCAAACTCAATAAGCAATGTATATTCCTAGAGTGACTCAACTGGATATGACTTACTGGAGATTTTTCAATCCTAAACTTTTCAAAATCAGACTGAAGTTGCATTTTTAAGAGAATCTAAATCCCGTACTCTCTATAAGGCCCGAAAGCCCACATCTCATGGACAGGGTAACTGTCTACACAAAAAGCTACACATGCGACTCAGGTCTCCATCAGGCCCTGAAGACCCCTCTTCACCTCTCAGCCAGACTTTCAGGGCATGTGGCTTGCCTGGGGCAGTAGATAAGAGCTTCCAGATCAGACACTTGAATAAATATGGACATACCCAGCAAGAACTGGCAGTGAGTATGGAGAATATGACATTTGCAGTACATCACTGAATAATGGGATATGAACCTCTGCTTCAGTTGATACTGTCACACTTGCAGAGCTCCCCCTTTCCTTTCCCCGCTTGAGAGGGATCACAGTCACGCCTATAGCCTATTGTGAAAAGTTCAAAGCCAGACTCAATCTCTAGTCATCGCCTTATCACTTCAGAAATAGGTGCAAAAATGGGGTGAGAAAGAGACAAAGAAAATGAGCAAACTCAGCTTTGTAAACTGCAAAAGTAAGAGACTTGGTAAAAGCTAGAGAAGTAGGAGGTGACAAACGATATGAGAATAAATTAAAGAAACTGAGTTAAATCACAAAAGCAATAGAATTCAGGGTGTCAGACCTTCAAAGACAGGTTTTGCAAGACTAACCTGACAATTTGTCTGGTAAAATAACTGATTTTTCTAAAGCAGCGAAATGCAATAGATTTCATCTATCTATGGTTCAGCAAAACTTCTGACATGGGGATGAACTATCTCCAGATAGTTCAACTGGAGAAGATGGAAATTAATACAGGCTTTATAACAAGTATGTAAAATTGCCTGATGAGGAGGCAATAATGGTTATGCTGAAAGCAAACTACTGGTTTTGGATAAAGGTTCACAATCCTGAAGAATCTGCCCTTAAAATTACTTATATTTTTGTTAGATACCTCAGCGCAACAAAGCCAGAGTGTGCTAAGAAAGTTGGAGGTGAACATAAGAGATTTTTGTCTGTGCAGAAGTTGTTAAGGGTATCATATTGTGAGATGTGAATTGACTTTAAATTTGGAGGAGCTGGAATAACAGAAGTAGGCTGAAATTCACTTCAGGAATAATGAAAATAATATCTGCTACAAGCAGAAAACTCAGAAGTTGGAAATGATAATGGAGAAGAAATTACTGTGTGTACGATTTGTGTCACTTATGGTCCTAATCCATGAATCCTAATTGGAACAAATGTATGGAGAAAGGCACTCTGTTCCCCTGACCATGTCAGTCTTTATCACATGAAAGGAGAATAAACTAGACTGATTTGCTGGCAAAATGGAGAGGATATAACTGTTCTTTGTGAACATTTGGATAGTAGGGTACGTATATGGAAAAGCACACTTCTGAATGATTGTGAAAAGTCTGAATAGCTAAATCCTTTAATGGATCTTAAACATGTCTTGCTTTCTGTATTCAATTACTTCTTTTGCACAGACCATGCCTAGCTTCAAAATTCACAGACCTTGCTGTCTGCCAAACCAAGCAGCATTTTCTTGTAGTCCAAAAGGAGAGCTGTGCCTAATTAATACTATGAGTCCCACAGCAGTGTGAACTTAGGTACATTCTTGCTCAACAAATTACAGCACCTGAACATTTTCACCTTCATTTTGGCCTCTCATCAGGTTAAGAAATCTGTCTGAGCTAATGTTGAGCTGTCAGTTTACTATATGCCAAATAGACCCCATCTGCACCTTCACAGGCTGTGACTAGTAGTTATCCTCGGAGATGGAGAAATTCTGCTCCTACAGTGGTGCTTTCGGCCTTAGCACCTGTCCAATACACCTACCAAACCTTGTTTTGAACAAGAAAGTATCATCAGAGATTGAGGTGCATTGCTGTCTGACTCTGCCAGCTGTAACAAGTGTTCCTTGCAGCAAGATGCAGAGTCCAAAAAAGGCACAATCTTTTTAAAGACTATTATGTTAGGAAATATGACACAGTGGTGGGGAAAAAGTAGGAACAAAATTCATTCAACAGCTGAATAGGGTTGAAAAAATTGCTTTTGATTTTAGGAATGCTGTGTATCTTTCTCTTTCATTTTGGTCTTCTCCCTTGAGAAGTCAACAGTGTAAAGAACCAATATTTGAGAGGAAGAAGCCTTATTTTCTCTACCTGTGTATCACACCCTGATACTCCTTAGTTTCCAGATTTGCCTTTATATGAAAGGTCTGATTTGGGCCAAGTAAACAGCGGTGCATAAAGAGGAACAGAGATGAATACCAAACTGACGATGCAGAGCTCCTCTTAAAACATTTCATATGCCGAACTTTTTGTGATTTGCATTCAAGTTTGGGTTTTAGCAGGAAGTCCTTTGCCCCCAGTGAATTTAAATACCTGAATGTAAACTCTTTTTCTCTGTCATTTTTCATAAATTTACTGTCCAGCTATATGTTACCCATAGTTTTTAATTCATTAGAGTAACTTGAAACTCTTGATGCCTAAGGATTTAATTTTTAATTTATGTAATTTACTTGAGAAAATACACTGCCTCAGGATTCTTCAATTTACTTGTGGTTTCCTTTTTTCAGTGTACATTTCATTGATGTTCATGCACGTGTATCACATTGCATATGAACAGGTCATTTAGCCTAAAAATGTATATAACACCAAATATCCCCAAGCATAAATATTCATTTAAGTAAGTTCCTCTAAAACACAAGCCTTTGAAAAAGTTAAACCTTTCATTATGCCCTTGAGTAAATTCTTAGTTCTGTCAAATGTTTACATAAAGGTTGAATCGAGCACAGTCAAGGGCTTTAAGATTATAAAAATTTGCAGCAACCACCTGGTGCTGAAATTGGGAACATTATTTCCATTATATTATAATTTCATCAGTGACAGTCTTTTAGGTATTTAACACTAATACAGCTTTTCACAGGCTGAAATGAGCACCTTGAAATTTTTCCAGAAAACAATATGAAAGTCATTTGTCTGGGAAAGAACTGAGATAATATTTTATATCTAATATGATTAAGTAAATACGCAGATGTGCTTTCTGTGAGTTACAACATCTTCTTGGGCTTCAGGGTTAGCCCAGTGTAGAGCAGATGGCTGTACTGTGATCTGATAATTGCAATGGTAAAATAATTTTTTGAGAGGGCCATTAACAAGTACCTGCCCTGATGCAAATGTAAGATGGCATTCTTGGATGATTGTGCCATCTGAGATCCTCAAGTCATTAAAGGATCCAAGAAAACTCAAACTGCAGGGTTTTGGAATGAGAAATGGAAAAAATGTCCTGCTACTGGGCAGAAAATAAAGTCTTGCCAGGACCTTAGTCTCTTTCCTTCACCTCACTGCTGAGGTTTACCTTGTATTCCAACTCTCTTACCCATTCATATCCTAGTGTCTAAGGAACAGTGTGATATCAGAGGCATTGCATTTAGCTTCCATAAAGTCATCCCTGTCATCCCTGCTCTGCTTTACTGAAGTCACAGGCTCTCCACAAAACGACCAAAGTTAAGTAAGCCGAAATTTCTTCAGTCGAAACTGAAATGAACAACATTATCCAAATGTTTCTTTCAAGGAAAATTTTAAGAATTTTTTTTAATAGAGTTTAAAGAAGGGAGTCTCACTGTGGGGTCAGGGAGGGAGGTTGGCTTTGGGGGTGGTTTTTTTTCTTTGCAGCTTTCCTATTTCCATCCTATTTCCTATGATGAGTGTGAAAGGATGTGAGTTCTGTACGCAGGGACTGGAGTCCCTTTGGAGGACAGTCAATGTGTTAACGTAAAGAGTGTCTCAGACTGTATCAGGCTCAAAGACACTTCTAACACTACCAATCCTTAGGCTTCTTTGCTTCAATCTTGTCATTCAACACAAATTAGAGCAGCAGAAACAAGTTATTAGCATGGAGGGATGATTTCTCAATACCATTTCAAGTTTCTTAGAGATTATCTTTTCTTTTGTTTTTAAAAATGGCAGTATATAATAAATGCACATACAGTGTAGTCAATAGGTCCTAGTTTTGTTTAGTGGCAGTGCAAAGAGATTTGTGTTGAGGTATCTTGTAGCTGTTGATAATAAAATGATACCTTAGGTGGCATAGCATGCCACTCTATTGTGCTTTGCACTAGTCTGGTAAACTGGAACAGCTATTCACCCTCACAGTAGGGTTTCCCTCTCCAATCTCTTCTGAAAATAAAGTGGTGAAGGGAATGAAAGTATTTCCCTAATTGACAGGACCAATTGGTAAATGGCAGTGGCCTTCAGCTGGCGTTTGTGTGCAGCAGTGTCATCAAAACAAATGGTGACTATTCCCCTTTTTATGGATGACTAATGCCTCAGCTACATCTGCAGACTATGGTGGTCAGAAACATTTAAGCATGAAGTCTTCAACACTTTGGCAATACCAATCAGCAGAAAACCTAGCAGCACATTTTCCTATTTAGAGATTAAATGTGATGCTCTCTAGAAAGCATATGACAACTTTGAGAAAGCCTGTAAATCATAACAGAAAAAAAGATGAACCAGGATGAGCTATTGGGGGTAACTTATGGCTCAAGCCATTTCAAAAGTATTGTTCTCTCAGACTTTGACTGTTAGGTATAAAATGCTACTGCTGACTTAAATTATCCTTTTAACTTCAATAGCTGTGGCAGTTCATTTAGCTCAAAATTTCTGCACAGTTCTGCTGCATGCGCCAATAGGTGCACATTTTGTCTCTTTTTTATGCATGCCACTATCTAAGATACTTACTTTCTAAATCTAAGAGAAAATGTGACCTTTTTGTGATTATTCCTCTGACATGTTTTGATTTCTCTTGTCTTTCTCTCTCGCTCCCCATAATGCGTCTTTTAATTATGTGTATGCATCATAAACAACCTAGAAACTTTTCTTGGCATTCTGTACAGATATTTCTTCCTGAGATACCTCCACTGCCTTTCCCATTTTCATCCTTTTAATTCTATTGAATCTCCTCGCTGCTACCTTTCACGTTTTGCCTTTACCATTTCTATTTATAAAGCTAATAAAATACCAAGGAATCGTTCTGACCTTTCAAGGTAATCAATATTAAGGATAGTCAGCTATCAGCAAATATTGTTTTAGACAATAATTATATGGAAGAGTGGCAGTTTCTCATTCATCACCTTAAGCAGATGTCTGGGGGAGGAAATAGGAATATCTTAAGAACCTGAGATTTTGCTTCAGAAACATCATTTTTGACACATACCCATTAGCTGGGCTTGGTCGTGGATAGTGTCTGCTTTAAAGCAGAGTGTTGGCCCTATTAGCAGAAAGTGGCCCATTCTGTCAACTCTTTCTCAGCATAATTGCTCCACGGATGACAAATGACTGTTCAAACTACCAGTGCAATGGTTTATTGTCTTTTTGCAATGGAGGCACTTCACCGAAATTAGAAGTGAAATAACGCTATTGGATTTCCAGCTTATTAGCAGAAAAGCAAGGAGAATTTGGGGTGAGAGGAAATGCCTCCTGTTCCGTCTGGAGACTGAAGTATTTATGAAGCATACTGGTGTACAGGGAATTATACTGAAGTGATGAAAATTTCAGAGCAGGAAGCACGGGATTTAAAACAGAAGGGTCATGCTATGCCAAGGGACACTTTTTAAGCTAAAAGAAACCATTGGTTCTTCCTATAGGCTTCTTTTATTTGTCTATAAATAAAGATGGTGGGACGAGAATAATATTTAGCCAGCTGGTGTCCTCAGATGCTCCCTAGAGTGGAACAGAAAGATAAGCAATTATTGGCAAATAAATGGCAAACTACAATTACTACTCAGAGAATATAATACTTCTCCACAAATGCGAACGCTCTGTACTGGGGGGTTGGGGGTGAGGTGGGAGGGGTTTTGGACTTTAAAATGTGTGAAGTGAAAAAATAGAAGGCCATTAATAAAATTGGTATTATCAGATTTCAAAAGTGCCTGGTCCCTTTGAATCCGCAATGATTTCAACAGACCTTTGTTTCTAATTCTCTTTACCATTTAATAAAGTCTCTTTAATTTTTACTAGGCTTTTCTGACTCCAAAACTTATTCCTCATAGCTGGCTGTATTTTCCAGCTTAACATTTTCTAAACTTACTCTGACTGAAAATCAGACATTTTTTTTCTTGAGGAATGAGAGGAGACCTGGTCTCAGTTACTTCAGAAATGCCAGTCTCTGGCTGTAATAATTGATAATGACAGAAGCATTTCTGTTGTAAATGCAAGTTGTGTCTCTAAACTACCTCTTATACACAGAGCTCCTTTGCCAGGGATGGGAGTCCCTCTGCTAATGCCAAAGACACTGCAGGAGTAAGGCCTTAATTCCTGCTTGTCAAGATCTCTAAAAGAATGTAAATATGAGACACATGAGAAGGACAGTGAACTTCCACTGCTTTCAGCCATTGAGAGCAGAACTGTGAATTTATTATTTGAAACACTCAGTATCTGCAACCCTTGATTTAGTTTACCTGCAACCCTTGATTTAGTTTACCTGCATTGTAAGGTAATTCTGACATCCAAACAAAGGTGATCAGGTAAATAGATTCTTCTGTACAAAACAAGCAACAATTGTTTTTCCACTGGTCATGGACCAAATTGGCAAGTGTCATCTCACCAAACTTTAAATGTCTTAAAGAATACCTGTACAGCTGAGCATATCACACAGCAGAGCTACCATTATAGTTAGTGCAGAAAAATAGGTACTTGTAGGTATGAGTCATCTGATCTATTTTAGAATTTTTCTCCATAGATTTGTTACAGGAGCCTGGTGCAGCAAGTTTACATACAGACGTCTACAACACCTACATCTTGAATTAGTCTAAATGGACTTTGCCAGAAATACCAATGAAAGGAAATAAAATGCCATCTAATGTCTTATACCCTGCATACAGAGTTTAAATCAAATTTAAGGTGAGATCTGGGTAAGCACCCTCATTCTTTTTAACAAGACGCACACATCATTATAAACAGCCAGTCACAAAGATGTGTTTCCCTTAACACGTGACAATGTGATTGCAAAGCAAAGAGGTTTGCTTTTCATTAGACAGTTGCCGAAATACACATAGAGACTGAATGGAAGAATCATATTTCTGCAGAAGCACCCAAACTATAAACTATAAATTACAGCTGGGATTTGCACAGGTCATCTCAATGGCCAAAGTAAACCTGACTTCTTCTGAATTCAGGACGTTTAACACATACACAAAGAACATCTATGTGGAATACATGCAGTAAATCCAATGTATCTGTCATTTATTCTCTCTTATGCATTTGCTGTGCAAATGTTAAACAAGTGGCCTTTCCTGCACACACAGGTCACCTGCACCACATGTACTCATTTGTTTGGTTAGACTCCCTACATTTAGAGTCATGCTGTATGCCCACAGACTAGTCGCAGCAGATTCAAAAATCCAAATAAGCTGTCGAAAACATGCTTTTCCACCTAGGCTAAATTTCTGTGCTATTAATGGAGTACACAGAAATTATAAATAAATGAATCTGAATAAGTTCTTTAAAACAGCAAGGTAATTTGCATTTGAGTCAAACACATATACTTGCATTAACAAGAAACACAACAAAACCTACTCCAAAGTGACGTTCACTGTTTGTACAGCACAATTATTTCTGAGGTAGGCGGGTTTTTTCCTCCACTCTCCAAAAATTCAACAGAATTTGCCATCACCTTGAAAGGCAAAATGCGAGGAAGTATATATTGAAGTGAAAGTATCATGAGGAGTAGATGAAGAGAGATTTTCTGCTAAGTATTTTTCAGTTCATTTTTTGTTGATGCCAACATTTCTTTAAACTGTTTGGTTCAGAGACTATTTGTGGTTCCAGAATTGCACTCAGAAGCACATCTGAACCACAGACTGAGGGATAATTGTAATTGGAAGAATTTTGGATTTTGAAAGAAGCGGGAAACTTGTGCCTTTTTTTTAACTAAAGCCAAAAGACATGTCAGGGTAAAGTTGAGATAATAATCTAGAATCATTGTTATCTGATGCAGCCATCCATAGTCTGAACTTTCAGTTCTCACCAGACAAATACTTTCACTGAAGAAATTACTACTGTAATATTTTCTGGTTTCATATCATTGATTTTTTTTCTGTCTTACAACTTTTATCCCCTTGTCCATCCTACAGTGGTGAGTACCATTCATATGAAATTGGTGGTAAGAGCAAAGTCCAGCAAAACTCTGGCACTGCTTTTATGGAGGCAGAATTTCACTTGAAAGTTCTGTCTTCTCTGCTTCACAATGTGCTCCCTAATTTCACCTGGATATAGTACTCTCTGCTAGCCTTTTAGCAGAGCAAGCAAATTTTCATCCACTTCTGCTGGACACTCCCCCTATCCTTTGTGTGTACCTAGGTAGGAATCATAAACCTTAGGCTGCTTTCTCTCTGCAACATGAACTTCCTGTGGCAAGAAAAGAAGAAGCTTTTGTAGCATTGTGTTTCATTGTGAGTTTGGTTTGTCTAATGTCACACTTTGATCCAGAGACGTGTTCCTGCTACAATATCTGTTTTTTATGTATTAATTGTATCACAGGTTTCTCTCCCAGGGAGACATTTTTGGACCTGAGAAGGCTTCACCTCATCTCAACCTCAACCCGGTTTTAGAGCCAAAGCATCACACCAGACTGCCAAAATGCCCCAATCTGAGCTCCTGTTGAGTGGTCTCACCATCCTCCCAACAGCATGACTCAGAATATGTTGTCTCCTGCAATGAGACTTAAGCAAGAGGTAAGGTCCTCGCTGAGAATCAAACTCCCAGGTAATCAAGTAGAGAGCAAGCCTGTTCCTGGATAAACAAAAGGTTTCCACAGTGTTTGCCAGAATGCACGGAAATACCCACATTTGCTCTCAAACCAGAGGCTGTACAGATGTCTCTGTGGTGAGGAAAAACTTCTGCTTCTCAGCAAGGTGGAAAGCTGCGCTGATCTGGTAATGCAGACGATGGTACCCAAGGCACCATCTCTGCACTGTGCTGAGTGCACCTACCGGTTTCTCAGTGCCAGCTTGGGCATCTTTAACACAGCACTGCAATATCATATCTGAATGATAGGATCTATCTGGGCTCAATAGAGATCCCTTTTCCACTGTTCTGCCATCTCACTTACTGCAAAACAAAACTGCCATAAACACTCTCACTCTCCTGCACAGCCCTATCAAGCAGATGACAAGATAATTTTAATTTTGTTTCATATTGCAAACTCTTGAGGAGTGCTTACTTTTGTTTAAAAATTTAGAACTAAATTTTCAGGTGTATTCTAGTATTTGTACTGTCTTGTTCAAAGTTGCTTTTCAGTTTTCATATTTTTTATTTATTTTTCAACATGGTACATTCCAAGGCTTTCACCAGTCTTCCTACTCTTAACGTGAGAAACTGCTCCACCCTCTGGTAAATGTAATTCTGCTACAGAAATTGCTAGCTGGCCTCCAACAATTTTTTATCTCTTCGATCAGCAATTTCTCCAGGATGGGAGAGATCACTGGATGAATGGGCAATAAACACTACATGCGCTAGTCTGTTGGGAAAGACTGGAAAAAACATTAAGGCTTACTGCACTGCACTGAGATTACATGAAGTACCGGATGAGTTTAGGTGTCCCCCTCAGCCCTGGTGACGTTCCTTCTTGAGACAGCAATGGCCTGGCAGGAAGTTAGCAAAGGGTGTGATGGTTTGGAGGAAATTTCCCTTGGCAAGTGTTGGAGTCCTTATCGAATTGAAAGTAACAGGAAAATGGGGGGGAAAGACAAGGGGGAGACTGTCACCATGCCAACGCTGCTGTACTGTACTTTGTGGTTTTATTAGAAAATTATTCAGTAAACTGAGAGTGTTACCACATATTACTCTAATCTATATTTCACTCTGCATAAATGATTCCTCCTCTTCCTCTCTTCTCATTCTTTGTAGTATATTACATCTATGATTTGCCTGCTCTAGGGGACTTTACCCTCGCGTGCAGGTTTTTGCCTGCTCGGCTGGGGACCCGCACACTAAACCTTCCCCTCTACTGGCACAGACGGGAAAAGGAAAAACCTATTTCTGGCTATGTTTCCTGAACACTCAAGGCTTTGCAATATTGCCACCTGCAATATACCAAAAATCAGTCGATCGTATGCTGAATATTGAATTTTCTTTAAAATAGTTTTATGCTTTTAGCTAAGCTTCTCAAGGAAGTAAAAATAGCACCTGTCTGCCCTTTTCTCTGTGAGCTTTTTATTATCCTTCCCCATAGCTGCTGAAGTTGTTAGCCAATTTCAACAAATCTGCCAGAGTAGTACAGTCTTAAAGGAAATATTGTCACGAGCAGCTGAACAGAGGAGAGTAGCACAAATTAGTGCTTCATCTAACATAAGCATTGCCACCCAAATTCAATAATGATCTATTTTATTTGCCCTGGTGGCAACTCAGCATACACGCGCTGATCAGCTGAGCAGCACAACCTGGAAGCACTTACATCCTGGGGGTCTTGCTCAGGTGATGACTAGAGAACAGAGGAAGTTGCAGAGGAGGTAAGGGGCACAGTAGGGGACCTGGATGAATTGCAAGAAGGCAGAGACATTCCTATTCAAGGGCAGGGGATCAGGGACAAGGGGACGACAGCATGTAAAGAGATGATAAAGGACATACACCCACAGGAACTGTGTTTTCTTAATGCCTTTGTTTGTAACAAAATGATGATTGTGTAGCAGCTCCATATACTCTGTCTTCTGATAATCTTAACTCAGCTTTTGTACTTGGATGGACTCTGCATTAACTGCTGCCTCCAGGTGTGTGTAATCTCTGTCTAGCTTTTATTTCAACCTCTCTGGACCAAAGTTCATATTAATTTTATTTATCCAACATTTATCTCACTCCAACTCATTTTTATTTCTTCTTTGCACACCAGTCCTTGATGTCTGTCTGGAAATCAGAATATGCAAGTGGTTTCTAAACTTGATAAAACACAATACCCCATTGTTGTCTTTACTAGAACCTATTTTATTTAAACCTCAGCTGCTTTTTTCATTATTTAAATTAATTTTAAGGTCATAACACTTTTTATCCTTTCTAAATGAGAATGGAAAACAGGACTGTCTGGAAAATACCTTGATAATAAAGTTTTATCTCCCTAGTAAGTAAAAGGGTTGGGGTTTTTAATTTGTTGAGAAACAAGCCTTAACTCTTTCAGCGCCATTTTGGCAATGTGAAAAATCTTGGGAAATGCTACAATTAAAAGCATGTTAAATAACAACTGTTCTTAAATATGAGTATTTTACTGGAAGGAAAAAACCCATATAATTTTATCCGTAAATTCTTCCTTATGCTCTTCTGCAGAGATTTTCTAATACGGACCATGTTTCTGAGAGTGGCCTACTACGTTTGAGACTGTAGTCTAAATAAACTAGGAAAAGAAATTAACTTCATCCCATCAAGATAGCAGCAAGCCCCGTTCCACTCCATCATATATTACTAACATCTTCTATACAAGAACAAGAGATATTGGTGAATCCCATCTGGCAAGTAGAAATAATCATAACTAAGCTTTATCTAAATGAAGACAGTTTTACACCTCTTTTAAAGGTAAATCATCTAAAGAGCAGTCCTGAAACTGTCACATAGATATTAACAAATTTTAATTCACATTAGATTTCTTTCTGCTGGTGAAGGTTAGATTTTGTCTCCTTTCTAGGAATTCACTGTCAAAACAGTTTGGCATAGAAGAGGATGAGCTGTTAGTTGCTTGGATTACAGCAGAATTTCTGTATCTCATTAAATGCATTAAGGGTCAGGGTGGAAGATTACTTTGGCAACACTTTTGGAAACTCTATCTCATCAGTGATGCTGAAGTCCCGGCTCTGTCTGTCATGTTATAGAAATAACAGAGGTCAGGTGCTTGCTTTATTTTGAAGGTCTGTTGGAGATGTGCAAGGAGATGTGGAATATAAGACCATCTGATTTGCAAAGATATCTATCTGGTGGACAGCTACTCAATATGAGAGGCAAAGATAGAAAATGGGAAAATTAAACACACAGACATGCAAACTGCAATGGTCCGTAGACAACAGTCTCAAAGACAGCAGCTCTCAAGTCACCAGCTGATGGCCCTGTGAAGCATCACCAAGGGCAGCTGTGGGGACATTCAGCGCAAATTTGTAGTTGATAAGGAGGGGGGAAGCAAAATTACTGCAAAAGCAAACTCATGGTGTACCTGGGACTGTGTAAAATTTCTTATGCGATGTTTTAAGGGGATATAGGAATCTGTGAAATTTATGGGAAGTTTACAGGAAGGGACAAAGGCAGGAAAACAGAGGGGTCAAGGTATTTCAGGGAAGAACAAGTGTGGGAGGATGAACTGAAGGGGGACCAAACATGGCCAGTCACACATGAGCAAGATGCTGACCAGTACTCTTGTCTGTCCAAGCCCTGCACCCGATCTCTGCCATCTGCACTATCTGCCTATTAAAACCTCCTCCTATTTTCTGTGTGACTTTGCCCTCTATTCTGTATGTGTGTGTGTGCATTTATGTATGTTTGCTAGCAAACTTCCAAACTGGACTAGACACAGCAGGGGGAGACCAACCCTTATAAAGAACCAAGGTCTGAGCTGGTGATGGGGTGAGAGGACTGGGATCTGGGCAGGGATATCAGGTGGACTTGAGTCCGTGAATGCGTGCATGCCTGTAAATCCAGAGAGTGAGGGTGTGCTCTATGTACCAAGAGCAAGCTTCAATCACAGCCAGATGGAGGGGAGGAAGAGTATGTGTCCATCCACCTTTGTTATGTTCACACAGGTCTGGGGGCTGATAAAGGCACTGTGTTGTCTCTGCTGGTCTGTGAGGTCCTCTGTGTGTGTATATGTGTCTGTGTGTCTGTGTGTGCATACTGGGACCACACATTCAGCCTCACTCCTGGCTGGACCTGGGCACAAGCAGCCAATGCATCCGTGGGACTGAGACAAGAGAAACACTGAGGTCTGAGAAGGTAACTGAGTCAACCACCTTTAAAATTAGGTATCCTTACTCTTTTAAAATCGCCTTCAAGTCATCAGTGTTCTCATTAACATTTGAATAATGTCAAGAAGAACATGGTCAGCAGGTTGAGGGAAGTGATTCTGCCCCTCTACTCCACTCTGGTGAGACACCACGTGCAGTGCTGCATCCAGCTCTGGAGCCCTCAGCATAAGAAAGACATGGACCTGTTGGAACAGGTCCAGAAGAGGGCCATGAAGATGATTAGAGGGCTGGAGCACCTATGCTATGAAGACAGGCTGAGAGCATTGGAGTTGTTCAGCCTGAAGAAGAGAAGGCTCCAGGGAGACCTTATAGCAGCCTTTCAGTACCTAAAAGGGGCCTCCAGGAGAGATGGGAGGGACTCTTTATGAGGGAGTGTGGCAATAGGAGGCGGTGTAATGGTTTCAAACTGAAGGAGGGTAGATTTAGATTGGATATTAGAAAGAAATTCTTTACTGTAAGGGTGGTGAGGCACTGGAACAGGTTGCCCAGGGAAGTTGTCGATGCCCCATCCCTGGAAGTGTTCAAGGCCAGGCTGGATGGGGCTTTGAGCAGCCTGGTCTAGTGGGAGGTGTCCCTGCCCATGACAGGGGGGTTGGAACTAGATAATCTTTAAGGTCCCTTCCAACCCAAACCATTCTATCATTCTATGATTCTACGAAGATTAGAAACTGAAGAGTAGCCTTATTGTAATTAATTTGTTTTCATATTGCTATTAACAAGAAATTTAGGAAGGAAATATAGAAAAGCCACTTTTATGAGTGAGTTTAAAGGTCTGGTGTCATCAGCTTCAAATCCACACTCCTCTTTGTTAAAAGACATCCGTGTTATACAAAAAATTTCTTCTCAATCACAAAAGCAGACAGAGATGTTTCCTTTTGAAGAAAAGTTTACATGTCTGTCAAACTGGTATCTGATGTTTTAATTAGGAGAAATGTATCCTGTTCCGTGCTAAAACACATTTTATTTGATTTTCTTTTGGCCAAACGCTTAGGAGTTACAACATTCCCTTTGGGTATATTTATAATTTTCTATTAAAAATACCACATTTCAATGCAAAGAACAAACTGAACTAACATTTGTTTATAGCTTAAAAAATGTTGTGATACAGAATATAGTGTAAAACTCTTAAATGTTTAAAGTTTCTGCTGTATTTTTCAGTCACGCTCAGGAGTAATAAATTCAGATTACTGTTTCAGGAGGTGTTATTTCCCTTGACATTTGAGAACTGTCCATGTTTGAAAAAAATCAAATACTATAAGCTTGAACATTTCACCTAACTAAATGAGCAATTAGAATAAATGATATCATCTTCTCTTACTATTATATTAAAAATTTAAGCAATTCTTAACATTCAGCAGGGGCAAAGAAATCATAGACTGAAAACAGAGCCTTACAGAGTTACGGTTCTCATGAATCTTTTTTTCTAAGGTGCTGGCATTTGTGTCTCCCTTTTTCCAACAATAAACATTATTTTGCTAATAAATTGACAAAGATTTTTCATTTATTAACCAGAAACTCATGACACAGACATTAGACGTCTTCTCTCAGTATTAGCAGGAAACAAATTAACACAATTAAAAGGACAAGTATATTTCTTAATTGGAAGGTTGTTTTCTTACTTTGCATCATTTTCCACAGAAAAATACGCTAATTACATCTTAGATTGACTCTAGAAGTTGAGCTTTATTAATCTTTCCCTCATTCTGCTTCATTCTTTTTACAGGTATTTTGACAAGCTGAGAATAGCACCTGTGTTTGAGATGAGGTGGTGCAAATGTATTGCTATGAATAATAACCACCATTTTTCTAAAACTCTGTGACCAAGGTGTTGGAGAATGAGTGAGATGGACCATAGTATGACTTGCAAAAGACCTCAAAAGCAGGTGGTGGCACACCTGGAAATAGAACTCAATAACACCACTGCAGATCTTCTGCTTGTGCTTTAAAATTTACCTGCCTTAAGGAGGTCAGTACTTTAACAGAGAATGAAAATGTTGAAATACGACACTTTCAGAAGTTCAGAATTCCCATGTATATATTAAATCCCTGAAGTACAGTGGAAATAGTCTCTGGTGTTAGTTTTTTAGAAATATTATCCAGCTATTGCAAAACTAGACCTGGATTTTGAACCTCTTCAAAATTTCAATATATTCATACTGCACAGACATGCTGATTTATTCTGTGCAAAATAATTATGCCTACCTTATGATTCATTGGTTGGACTCTGGCACCATCCTTTTTTGCTTTTTCAGGAGATAGGAAAGTAACTATTCCCGGAATATGTTATAACTAGACATGAGTAAATCAACACTTCAGAAGCACTATTAGCAATAATTCTCTTAAGCAGAAATCTTCATCTAATAATTCAAAGCATCAGTGAAGGCTGCCCACGTCTTCACCCTTTTCCACTCACCAAACCAATTAACTTGACTGTAACATTGCTGCTGTGAGTATTGTTTCTCACCTGTCATTATTTCTTTCTGCAATGTTGATCACTGGAGGTAAAGCGGTGGTTCTTTCCTGAACAAATGAACAAAATGTTCAACACAAATACAGAGAAGGTTTTTCTGAGAGGCAGTGGTCAAGGGGGCAGGGGACACATCTCATGGTTATGCTCATTGCAATTCCAGCTTACCAGATAAACATAAAGAAGCAGCTGTTGAACACTACCTGTGAAACTGTGACAGCTACTAACTACACAGCAGGAGTAGGTACTGCAGAGAAGAAGGTGGAAATCACCACACCCCAAACAATCTACGATAATCTCTCCTTCACATCACAAGATGGATGACTTCCAAGTTCAAGTCCATCACCTGCAGTTTTTGGAATGAGGAACAGCACATATAAAACTTTAAATGCATAGGAGCGATGATCTTCCACTGTATCAACTCACTTAGACTGCTGCAGTGCTAGCAGATATGTAGTCCAGTCCCACTGAGATATCCCCATCTTAGATGACACACCAATGTCATGCAAATGCCACCACCGATGGGGAAGAAGAATAATACAAGGGATCAACAACCATCTTCTCTCTTAGTGTTCCAGACATTCAAAACCATACATCTGTGAGGTAAAGGGACTTTCATAGTATGTATCTCAAACCTCAAAATTAGTTCTTATGTGATTCTGAATGTGAAAATTGAGAGAGTGAATAGCAGCAAAGAATAAAGACAACCATATAATGCACCATGTTATGTCTGAAAGTTGTACAAGCTTCATCTTGTTTCATAATTCAGCAGACAACACCTTAAGAAGCAGATCCTGACACAACACTAATATTTGGAAACAAATATTTGTCACTTCTCCTAGTTTCTTAGTTCTTCCTGGATCTCTTGATGTCTTTTCATATGGAGAAATATGAGCAATTTTATGAGCATTGTTAGAAAAGTACAAGCCTAGTGTCTTGTTACTCAACAGATCTTTACCCTGTGTGCACTGAGAATCTGTTCTGCTCATTACCTAACTAAAAAACAAACAAACAAACAAAAACAATGCCACCCAACAACAAAAAGAAAAAAAAAAACAACTCATTTGGGCTTCTCTTGATACCATCACAAAGAGTGACCTGGATTCTCCTCTCTTCCATGCGCGTGGAAGGAAAGAATTTTTAGCTGGGCTTCCTCTGCACAATATTTATTCTTGTTGATAATGAACTTGATGGTGATAAGCTTAGAAATAATGTCATTGGGTTTCAGATCTCTGGTTCAATATTCATCCTGCTATTCAGAAAGCTCATCTTCTTCCTTCTGCACTGCTGGCTAACTAGCTGCCATATGTAAATTCCTGAGTGAATAAATATTGAGGTGACTGAGAGGAAGAATTTATTCCATAGCTCCAGCTGTTTAAAACACATGTTTTTCAAGTCACAAGTTCCACATTACCATACATTTCATAAGCAAATTGTGGAGGTTTTAGCCCCGGCCCCTGATTCACAAAGGAAATTTATTTAGATACCCACATATCTACAGAAGTGAGCTCTAAAAGAAAGTACAATAGTCTTCAAACAAGCAGGTTTTTGTCTCTGCTGGTGAAATCACAGTGTCTTTGCAGTTATGTCAAGCTACAGGACATGGCCAGCAAAAGCTAGACCAAACCACTGGAAATATGCCAGCCACAAAAGCTTTGCAGGCACTTTGTCCTCAACAGGAACCTCTGACTATGTTCAACTGCTTAAACTATTACACTTGTGGAGGTAAACTGGCTTAGAGCTCAGCCAATTTAGCACTTCAGCTCTTCAAATTTTATATGCATAAAAATCCTTAAAGGCTGTAGGAGAGCTGTAAGTCACTTTGCCTCTACAACCGTGATAACCTTAAGGAGCTCAGGAGGGCAAAGCACTAACACTCTGCTAGTTTAAGCTTCCTAGCACAGAGGACCCAGAAAATAGCTTCACTGGCCTTGAGGCAGCCGCGATGTTCCTGATGCCACTGAATTCTCTGAATACTGAAGCAGAGCTGGTTGAAACAATCACCCCATTAGATGCTTGTGTGCCTTTAATCGCTTCATCATTAATACAAGTGCCAAGTGCTATGCTGTAAGCTCCTTGAAAATGCCTCCCTCCCGCACATTTCCTAAAGGGCAACAAAATGCAATGCCTCTGGAATCTGGCTGGCAAATGCAGCTTTCCATTTCCATCTCATCATGTTTCCTATGAAAATTAATACAAAATTCACTGCAAACACACTTTTTCTGTGGCTGTCACACACAAGTTTCTTAAACCGTATTCTCAGACATTGTTAGTGATAAAAATGCATTTTTATGCATTTCATATGCATTCTATGCATAAAAATCTCATTTTTCTGTCCAGAATTATGTCTACCATCTTTTCAAATTACATTCCATCAAAAGCGTTTGCTCTCAGCATGGCATAATGTGGTTATACAACAGTGTAAGTGGAAGAAGATTACAAGAAAGCCACCACACAGAGTACATCCACCCCTCTGCCTAGACACTGAGATAAAGCTGTTATCCAAAAAGGTGCAGATTTTTACCAGCGACAAACAAGAAGTGTTATAAGAGCACTCAGGCCAGCCAGTCTAAGCAACTGCTGGTAGAGCCCCTGCTCCCAACCCTGCCTCCAGCCCTGTCTACAAACTTTTCCTGAAGAGGGAAGATAATCCTTTGCTGTAAATTATCTTAACTGTATATATAAGCACTTTTGAAGGCTGAGGCCACTTTATTGAACCATTACTTTGATGTGTTTTGACTCATAGGCAACTCTATAGCCTTAACTATAACGCCTTATTCTGGGTAAGACTATTCAAGCTCATTAATAGTTACACTGGTTTAAGCATGGATTTTTTACTAAAGCGCTTGTGTTTATTCAGCACCTAATGTCGTGTATGCAGCTTCTTTGGCAAGCTTTAGCAAGCCCTGAGACAACATAAACAGTCACTAATAACTAGCTATACCATGGATGAGGAATCTTTTTACTGATGATATTTGAAAAGATCTTTCAAGTGATTCGGTGAAAATTAATGCATAGCTGAATGTTATCCAATAAAACCGTAGAAAATTTGTGGCTGGATATAGACTACATGAAGAAACAATCTGGGATGCAGATGCATCACAGGTTTTCTGTTCCCCATTCCCTGAATCACAAACAAGGCAGAGAGAGTGAATAGAGACAGGGCCCAAAATAGCTTCTTTTTTCTACACGAAGTGGTAACATTTCACAACAGTGTTAAAAATGTCACCAATGTATTTGTAAATATCCAGCACTACCACTGCTTGGTAAATTTTTCTGAACTTTACTCAACTTCAGTGACTGAAAACTTAAAGCTATTTTTTTTAACCATTTTAATGTATGCATCTCTGCTCTTCATCATCAAGAGCAAATTCTTCTCAAGCATTTCATCTTCTGTTTCATTATGTTGAAAAACATCTCTGTGGAATCGTAAGATTCAGCATGAAGTTTTACTGAAGTTACGCAGGCAGGTACGCACACATACTCTTACACCGGGGAGTTACTTTTACCAGGTGTCACCTGCTCATAGTACATCTTTAACTGTACAGATTTGCACATGTGAAAGTGTGCAATAAGTAGGATTCATCTTGACTGCTTCGTATATTCACGGTTTTTAACATCAGGGAGGATAAATAAATACCGAATAACAGTATATATTTTAGGGTAGTTATTTCTATACAAACCTCTACTCTAATTCCATATTAAACATTAAAAAAAACAGAAAAGCAAAAATCCTCCTCTTTCTTCATTTAAATCACGCCAACACAATGCAGCAGTCCTATATTGAACAATGAAAGGCAAAGTCAGTAAAAAAGGTGCTCCTTGCTACTTACGTTCTATCAATATTTAAGAACCTTCCTCCAGAATAAATTCCTCACTGTGCACTCTGTTTTACAAAAAAATAACACAAAGAAAGGTCTAGACATCCTATAATCTCTGGGATTAAAAAAAAAAATATTACAGACAATCATGCTGGTAAGCAATAGATCAGAGGATAAGGCAACAGGGATTTATTCTGGTCTTATCGACATAGCATGGTGGCAGCTCCTGCTGGCTGTGATACAGCTGTGGTACCTCAACAGCAAGTGAACCCTCGTACTGGCAGTGTTTATAAAGGCTCCTCTCCTGCCCCACACAAAAACTATTAAAAAATTTAAGAATTATTTAACAGTACATTATTTGCTATTAAACAGCAATGTAGTAGTAAATTACATTCTTTAGAAATCCCAGGAATAGCATGAGAAAGGGATGTCCTTGGGGGAAGCAGCCAGCAGAGTGCCCTGTGGATGAGGCAGCAGCATCACCTTCCAGACTCAGCGCAGGGACAGCCGGGGACCTCACGGAAGGTGAACAGAGCCACTCAGGCACATCAGGTTGAAGATAACATATATATTCATCCCTCTTCTAGATCTGCTGCGCACAGTGCCTTGAAGGCACTCTTCTCAAACACATTGTAAGGGAGGAAGAAAAATACAGTGCCGCAGCCTGTCTTGAAGATATATTCACAGCTCTGCTCTGTACGTGCAGTTATGCACATCTGGTGTACTGTGCGTGGGCTTTTCTTTTCCTCCTGGCATGCTGCAGTAGGAGACACACTACTGGATAGATTACCTCTATTAGCCTTTGTTCCCCGAGAAAACTGAAATCATTACAGAGCTAGAACACATTCATGGTCTCCAAAAATCTCAGCAGTTTCTGTGGTATTCCAAACATTTTTAAGTGCACATACTATCCAAAGCCTGAATTGTTAAACTGAAAATAGGAATAGCCTGCCTCCAAAGATCTTTTTAACAAGATAAAACACTGTTCCAGTGTTTTATCAACATTGCCAGCTCAAAACAGCTCAACCTTCTGTTTTTCTGTACTAAAGCAAATTGTGTGCAATTAAAGTGAAAGGTCTGGCAAAAAAATGCATTTTAGAGCAAAACCCTGGTATCCAAATTGCTGTACAGCCAAATAATATAAAGTACGACCCAAAGCCATAAAGAAGTAATCGACTACAGAAGGAAAGAAAGGAAATGGCTTCCTTCAGATGTTGCACAGAGAAGCTGTGCCAGGTGTCTGATACCTGCCTGAAGCCTCCAGAGAAACTGTGCATATCATCTTGTGACATTAGCACATGCTACCACGGTGTCAAGCCCTTTGTCTGAAAAAGCTGCTATCTCAGAGCAGATTGTCAGTGACAATGATCATTTTCGCTTATTTTAGCAAAGTAACTGCAATTACTGGCATCAGCGGGTATCAGACTATATCCAGCAAGGGTGTTTAGCTTCAGAGCGCTAATTTAGTTCGTGTCGCTGAGACTAGGAAATACATTTTTGTTTCCCACAGCCTCTGGTGTGTATCAGGCTCTAGCTTCAGCCAGGTATTTTTGGGATTCTTGGAGCTGTGTGGAACTGCACGTTTAATCACAGCCTCCTGCCATGACTTTGGTGAATGATTTGTCCAAACATTAAAAAAAGGATTATAGCTTACTGAATCAGAAGAGGACAGTCAGCAAAAGGAACTGGCCAGCTATGTACACACTGAAATGCTCCAAACAGCAGTACTGGCCAAGTACCATCTGGTTTAGTTTTTTGGATGAAACATTGATCTTCAACTGGATTTCCACTCAGACCTTTGAGGGTTCACTCATAAACCACAAGTGAAGCAGACTGTCAGTAGACAACATGCTGTCCTGGGCGAGTGTGTGCAGCAGCAGCCTTCCACTGACACCATGGTCTGCTGTTTCTTGTAGGACGATCGACTTCAGTGTTGACATAGAGACATTTAAAGATCACCCAGGCTAGAAAAGGCATCTTGCTTAGCCACATCTTATTTTAGCCAATCTGTTATGGATCCTCTCTTATTACGGCCTGCTGCTCCTTTTCTTCACTCTAGTTATTCCTTAGCTCTTTTATTACCAGTACTAATGCCTAAGCTATTAATCTTCTCATGTTTACAAACACTGTTCTTCATGTGAAAGTAAGGCAAGAAGGAACCTCCTACTCACTTGAGGAGTCTCCAGCCTCTACTGTTCAGAGGGCAAGAACCACCATCTGAACAGAAAAATAACCCCCAAACAACCTGGGGCAACCCTGTACCCAGCTCAAGAGTTTTGTTGCCTCTGGAATGAATATGTTTTAGGCTAAATCAATGGCCTTAGTCATGCCAACATCCTCCATGTTTAACTTGATGAACTTTGAGGAATCCCATTGTAGTGCATAATATTAAACATTTATTTAACATTTTTATGATCACTTGCACATATAAATACATTATTGTAGGCTGCATTAATTAGCTCTGCTGAGGATTCTAATCCAAAAAATACTGCAAACACTAGAAGCAAAGAAGCAAGGATTTTGATGGAGCTAAGCATATTTTCAGGGTAATATAGATAGAGATTCATCATGGGAAAAATGCAGCAGCTCAGTCCATAAGGAGCATAGATGATGGATCAGATTCATGCAGGAACTAGAAAAGAAGTGAGACAGGAGATCACAGGCAACAACTAAGCATGGAATATTAGGGGTGTGGGGGTGTGGGGGGGTTGTGGAACACAACAAGCACCACATGCATGTAGTGGATGTAGTAATGAACTTTAAGTATATATATATATACACATATAAAATTCTTCCCCAATACATATTGGAGCCTTTTCATTTAAAAAAATAAAGCCAAGGACCATTATTTTTATCTGTATTTTATGGATGAGGAAAAAGAGGCACAGCAGAGCGCTCAGGAACATTTGAAGTGGCAGCCAGGGAACGTGCACAACCCCTATACTACATGTCTGAAATAGGGCTGCTCTCACTTAGATTCAAGTGATGTAGAATTCTGTGGTGATAAACTAAGAGGTCTAGGAGGCTAAGCACTAGCATTCTCCAGTAGGAGCATATCATGGGGAGGGAAAAGAAACATCCTCAGGAATGTATAAAAGAAATCCAATAGACTGCAACAAAGGAAAAACTAGGTTTAACATCCTGGAAAAAGTAGCTTAACAAACCTCTCTGACTCTGACATTTTCCATTAAAATATGTAATAAACAAGACATGACACCTTCTGTGAGGAGTAACATTTGTGGCAAAGCAGTACGTAATGCAGATGTATTATGTAACAGCTATTTCGTATGTTTAATGGTTATGAGTCTGTCATTTCGAAGAAGGTCTCCAGCTCTAATTCCTGTGTAACATGGAGGAAGTCCTCAATCTGTTTTCTTTCTTCTGTGCTTGCATCTACTTTCCGTGACCCATTGAGCCTTGTAAGAATCATTTCATTAAAATGACACAATTAGTTATTTCGTGTTTAAGACCTGATGGGTTTTATGATTACAGTGATTGTTATAACACTGTACCCTCCAGAGGAATGACTCTTTCACACCTAGTCTGTCACACATTGCCGTTTCCATCATGGGACTCAAAACCAAAGACCATCTAGGGATCATCATCAAGGTCATCTAGGGAAGTAAAGATAGAAGTAAACCAGGGGTCAATTATGTACATGTCTACTATTTAAATAATCTTACAGAACGTAAAATGCCATAAAGGGTATTTGTTCTGCTTCCAGAAGCTCAGATAGTGTCCTTTGAGAGAGGTAATACTGCTTCCGTAATCAGATCCTGGGATACTGAGCTCAGATACTGTGTGACAGGCTTTAGCTGGGACTCACTCACCCAGTGCAGGAACCAATGGACCTCTGGTCCAGCCTTTGGTTTAACCTTCTCATATGCTGCAAATTGTGCATGATAAGCTATGTATAGTTAAGTGAGCGTTATTTTTTCAGTTATTTCCTCATATCTCTCCTTTGTTACTCAGCAGCCAACAGTTACGCATAGACTAAACCTTATGTCCCTTGTCCTAAAAAGTTCATGATTATTTTTTTTAATAAAAAAAATAGCATGATATATATTCAGTCAAAGCAAAGACCTAAAATGTTTAAAAAAAATTATAACTTTAGTGGTGGCTTCTGTTCATATGCTTCCAGCAGTGATAAATGACTGATTATATATTTGCCACACATAGAGGAACATTAGTCACTCCTAATTGGAAAATATGAGTTGATGCTTAGGGGTTGCACACTATGGGAACCATGGGGCTTCTGCAGTACAGCCTCGGTAGCGCATTTGGCCCCACTGCAGGAACACCTTTTATTCTAATTACCATTCAGCACTCCAAGGCAAAAAACAGAGATCATTTTCAAATGAGCATATAAATTTTCCACTAAAGCTCATTTATAATTAGTATATAACAGGAGCAATTTTTTTTTCTGCTACATTCTCTCTGATTTGCATTATGAGAGGAAGCATTTTTCCATGTAAATTAACTTAACCTTCCCAGAAATACCCTCCCGTTGACACTATGCCATACACTTTCCTTCTCAAACTAAGTTTGGAAAAATTTAAATAAAAAATGTTTAAACAGGTATAGAACAAATCAACAGAGAAGTAAGCAAGCAAAGAACAGCTAAAATATAGAAATATCTCCCCAAGGACTTTTATTGCTCACGTTTTCCCAACTCATCCTCTGGTTTTCATCCTTTGTGGTCTCATTCCTCAAGCCTAATTGTGAAGGTCTTGGTTTTACTCCCAAAAGAGGAGAAATAGGAGTAAACGTGCCTTGGAAAGAACACAGTACCACTTAACATAGTGCAAACTATTCCTTCCTAACAATTAAAATATGGACCAGCAATAAAATATTCTGGATCAAGTAGTGTAACATTTACTCGCTACATATGCTTGAACCGAGTTATTTCTCAAAGCAATTGAAACCTTCTCAAAAGAGCAAGAGATTCCAAGCTGACTTCCTTCTGCAGCTTTTTCATTGTCATATAAATTCCTCTCGCAGCTTGAGAGATGATGTGAATGTCTGTTCTGTGCTCCTCTCATAACGTAACTACCTTAACAAAGATTTCAAATGTTCATAAACTTCAGATACTCATACGCCCCAGCTCTTCAAGGACACAAAAGCTGCGCAATACAGTACAGAATTCTTAGTAGGTCTCGACATGTGCATTGAGAACCTCTTCCAAAAATGAATCGTTTCATAATCCAGCTATTAGTAATACAGTAAGTACCTAGACTATGTTTCTGTGCAGCTCAATCTGCATCCGATAACCTGGCAAACTACTGTCCAAGACCATTAAATGGAAATACCGGATTTATTCTCTTATCCCCATCAATAACTATTTTCTTGTTCCTGTAGTATTTTAATAAAATATGGAGTATGTGCATGGTGTACATTTTACAAGAAATAAAATGAAAATGGTATTTTCTACCAAAATTACAGCCCTTCAGGGACTTACAATTTTGGTCACTGTATCTGGAAACGGTCTCTGAGAAGGTCAGACTGTGTCTTCCCTATAGTATAAAACTGTATTATCTGTTAAAAAATCAGTGGATGTTTCATATTCTCATTGCGTACATAGGGTGGAGCTGTTACTGTGGTCTTATAGGGCTAATAAAAATCCTCTAATATGAGACTCATGTATGATTAATTAGCCTTTCTACCATAGTCTTTGTTGCTTGGTTTCCAAAGCACAGCATTTGGTAGGGAACGGATGACTAGCTGCAAATATTGTAAATGTGTGCTGGGGGAATATTTGAACATTTGTTCAAATTTGTCTTAAGATTTTATGCTGCTACCCATCTCCATACTGTCTGAGCACAAAGTTCTCAAAAGAGAATTTTAATTTTACTGTGTTCGCAATTCTTCCCAAGTTTGTTTCCCATAAAGACAAGGTGCTTTAATTTCATTAGTGCAAAATCTTGCAAAAAAGCAGTATTTATCTTAAGCTAGCTAAAAATGGTGTCAACAGACAACTTTTAATTTTATATTGGTTATGAATTTTGCAGTAAGCATGGCACTGGGTATTTGTATGATTCATGTTATGGTGTCATGTTTCCCAAACAGCCAACATAGTGAAAACTGAATATTAGTCTAATTCATATTTATTGTCTATGCTCTTTAAAAATGATATATTTGTAAGATAGGTTCTTAGGAACTAATCAACAGAACCATTTACATAGCTGGCAAACCAGGAATTATGTAACAAACGACAAACAACACTTTGTGTAGTTTTTGAGTCCTCTTACAGTAACCAACACAGCCCAAAATTGCATGTCACTTCTGGTTTATAGTAAATTTAGTAACGTTTAATTTTAAGTTATTAAGCAGGAAACAAAATAATGACTTAAGAGATCAGTTACAAGGCACAAGTAACAGTTTCCAGATATGAAGCAATAAACTGAATGCCCATATTGAACCATTCAGGAAAAATCAATAGCCTTCGTAAATGCATAAAAGTAACTTCAAGTTAGAATTTTGAAACCAACTAAAATGGGTTTCAGTTACCTCAGCACGCAAAGCCAGTGCCGTTCTGGATAACCCCAAGTGTCTGAGACATCCATGGGTCTTGGCAGGTATAACCCAGGACCCAGAGGGAACTTACGTCCTTCTGGTAGATGCAAGTGGGAACACCCCTTGAAGATCTAAACTAGCAATAGATGTCTGTGTTAAGGCAACTGAACCGCAATCTCATAATCTTAGATGACAAGCTGTGGCAAAAAAAAGATGCCAGTTTCTCAAACTGTTAGTGAGAAAGAATCAATCTTTGCTATAATTAAAATTCTCTTGGCAAATTCTAGATATAAGGTTATATTTTAATACATTAAAAGTAGGCCAGCTCTTCTCTTCTTGTCATGGTCAAAACTGCATCACTATGAGCGCAGTGTTTTCTCTGTTCTCTTACCTCTATTAGCTGTTCGTCTTCCTTTTATTGCTACCTGAAATAGAATCGTACCTGAATTACTCAGACTACACGTTGAGAGGATATAATGTGTTGAGTAGTCACATTTTTAGAAGGCAGTCTTGAAAATTTGTATGCACATTAAATGACTGAAGTACATTTTTCTTAACACTTCAATGTATGCAGACATCTGAAATTATTCTTCACAAGATCCTTTCAGGTAGCTACATTAGATCATGTCTTTTCTTTATGCAAAATTAGTCATCACATCTGAAGTGCATTTTCCAACCGTTATAAAGTTGACAGAGTATTATACTGTATTGAGTACAGAGGATTGACTACAGGACACACGAGACTGTAAGAAACAACTGACCTAAGCAATACACTATGTGATGCAGAGATCAATGTGGTAAATATGTCTTTCCATTCGTGTGTGGTGGAAAGCAAAAGGAAACAGAGATGACGATTTCTTGGGGAATCTTTCAGAAACCTGGGAACTGCTTAAAGCATTAAACAATAGAGCTCAGGAGGGGAATTACTAAAGGAAGCTACTCTCTACAAAATGAATTAACAAGCAAGATGCCAAAGCCTAGGGCCTCTGTGTCTGTGTGCTGAAATGTTATAGAGTAGCATATAATGTGAACAATATAAATGTGAAGCGTACATAGATGTGTATAGGCGAATCTTTTCCAACCAATCCAAAAAACAATTCCATTACTAATTTATTTAATTTTGTTGTTTTAATATCTCCATTAGACCAAAACAGAACTCAGACCTGGATTGGAGCTCACCTCCCCAAAAACTCAGCCCATGGAGACCTTCAGGTTGCTCAAGTTCATTCATTCCTACCTGAAGAGAAATATTGCAATGTTTATTTATAAAGGAAAAAGTGCTACTCCTCATTTACACTGAGTTACCACCAGTAAAGAGCTCTATCACATTGACTAACTGTCACAGTAATTAAATTGCTACAGTACATAAAAATGGCCTTCCTGAAGTCGGTGAGTTATATGCCCACTCCCCGGGTCTTTCTCCGCAGTAAGGATCTTGCCAGCATCGTGCTCTCCCAGAGTTACATAAAACAGCAGAAGTGATCTCGTAAGAAAAGATATGGAGGGGAAGTGAGTCTTACAGAGGTCCTAAGCATGTGCGCCCCGAGAAAGGGAGGGATATTACTCCATTTTGCATCCTTCTGCTGCCCTCTCCCCAAATGATAGCAAGCAACTGGGCAACTGCCACAGATTTTGACCATCAGTCACTGAGGGATTTCCTGCCTCTGAAGTAACATGCAGCCTATCCTCTTCTACAGCTTCCCTTAGGCCTACCCTCCTGTCAAATGATACATCACTTTTTTCAGTCGACTGGCCTCTACACCATCCTGTGGAAAATGGTGAAGTATTTTTAACAAACCTGCACAACAGCTATGAAAGAAAGTCAGGAAACAGAAAACTATAATTTGCTCTTGTAAGGATTTGGAAGCACTTTTGTGTTCTTGCTGCCCTGATTTAAGCTCATTGCTACAAAGCCAGGATCCTGCCAGCTATAAAGAGCTTTGATTTTATTTTTTCATGCACTTATCACGACCTCATTTTGTAAAATGCCAAGTGGATTTGTTCATTCATAACCCATCTTGATGCAATGGATGGCAGCAGGAGGTGGTTTTGGGGTGGAGGGGTTAGTTTTAGTACATTTGATTAGTTTAATGGGACATAATGTTCCTTTTTATCTTTTCCTACTTTAAATATTTTAATTCATTCTATGAAAAAAAAATCAATAGCAATCTGTCGAAAGCTGCAATTATGTTTTTAAATTGGGATGAAAAAGTGTGTGTGCACTCGTGTGTGTGTGTGTGTTTGTAAGAAAGAGGAATCATTTACATCATAACTGATGGTAATAGTTACTCTCAGATACCACCTTTATACCCCATACTCTGTCCCTTGCTTGTAATTTTTAGAGGGCTGCTTCTTTCTGTGCAGTACAACTAAAAATGTAGACACTTTAATTCTGCAGTTTTTAGTCAACTATCAAACAGCAAATGCTGATACAATTTTGTCCTTAAAAATTTACGTTGCTATCATCTCCCCCAAACTGAAAGTGATTGAAAACCTCCAGAGCAAACCCATGGTCATGACTACTGGTGGTTTCCTAGGCTTATATTGTTTTCACCAACTGGAACTGTTTGTCTGCTGTGGATTCTACTAATGAACATACAAATTAGGAGTATTTTTTTCCTAACTATTAATAAACTTATCCAAACATTAAACTTCTAGAGAGTTATAAATAAAAAAACTATTTTTAAACATGCAAAAATTTAAATGTTTCAAAATCAAATGTTTTATTTTAATAAGACAGAAAATATTTTATTTGAAAAACAAAATGTGGTTTTAAACTAGAATTTCTCTTTTCGAATTTCATCCCTTTATAATAGAAAGAGAAATGAAAAAAATAAAGTGTCTCAGGATCTACAAGTTTTAGAAGTGACTAAAAATTAAAGTTCTGTGGGTTTTTTTTTTTCCTATTTTGCCAAAAAGTCCCCCGTAAAAATCATTTCTGGGTCTATCTTTAAAGACAATTTATCCCACAATATTGAAAATGCACTTTTCCTCCTTTTTAGTGTATAACATCTAGTTTGGCAGGTGACGAGTAAGAAATTAGATGTCATTCATTCTGTTTGTCTTTCCAAATGCTGAAGACAGGATGTTCCTTGGTAGGTCTTTCAACTGTGGGAAAGCATCCACTCGGGAAAGAACATAAGGAGAAGCATAAAGGTAATGATTTATGCATATAGTTTCCTTAATATGCAGGTGGCTTATACCTCATAAGAATCACCATAATGTTTTTTTCCTCTGCCTCGAACTTTTATTCTATTTCCAAAGATCCTATTCAGAATCCATCGTATCCCTCAGCCTTCATATTCATGTACGGTTGGACTCCTTGACCTTAAAGGTCTTTTCTGACCTAAATGATTCCATGATTCTGTGATTCAAAGGACCATGTCTGGCTCACTCTGAATGTGAGTGAAGAGAAATTCTTCCCCAATACAGAGTCTTGGCTTCAGAGGATGTCAAATACAGTGCTTATAAAGCCCATTTGACCTGGAATGACTGTTGTCTTAAAGGAATATGTAACTAAAAGTTATAGTGTCAATGGCATGGTAGAAGAGTTTCTTTTTCAGCTAGGCAGACAATTTGCCATTATAAGATAAATTTGACTCTAGACTTCAGCCAAGCATTTTGACAGGTAGTGTTATTTTATGGGTCTTATCACAGTTCTGCTGAAAAGGCTGCTCAATATTCTGAGTAGCCAACCCAGCCTTCTTTCAGCTCAAAAATTCACCACTTCAGTTTATGTTAAAATAATTTTTGCAATAGCAATCAGCAGCCACTGCAGAAAATGAGTTTTACCGTTAAATAATCACTCCCTTGAGAAGCTGTGGGCACACAGCTGGCTCTCAGCTGGCTTCAAACAGCTGAAATGTAACTATTGCAGAGAAACCATACCTCTAGTCTTTGAGTATAAATTAAAACTAAAATAGTAACAAATTTTTTCACATTGATTTTGTAATATTTCATGTATGTACAAATCTGTATACCCATACTCGCTGAACATGGAGGATAGTACTCCATAACAGTGTATAGATACATCATGCCAATACACAAGAGCAGATTAACATGTATCATGAAAATGGTTTGGGATTTGGCTTTCTCTGTTTCATGAGAAGAGAGAAATACAGATACCAGCAATATTCTTCCAAACACAACCAAATAAACTGTGACTTTTGTATCAGGATTAAATACCCAACAGAGCACAATATATCACACCCTGAGTTTTGCACAGAAATGAGAGATGTACCTGCTGGCATCGGTACCTGACGTAACTAGGCAGACCCAGTGCCCAGGTAGAAAGGGGGGTTCCCAGCACAGCTCCCTGAATCCACGATGGGGAGAGAGCAACAGCTGTGCCGTAGAAGCTGTGCTGCTTCTGTCAAGCTACGTGATAACTCTTGGGAAAGCGGGCACTTCTCTCTAAACCCTCCTCTGTCCTGCAAGAAACTTCCTCCCTCCTCCCATCTCTTCCCCCTGCAGTAGTTGGCCATTCACCAGGGTCTCCCCAGCTGCAAGGAGGGAAGACAAGGTCAGGCATCCAACAAGAGTGAAGGGCTCTGATGGCGTGATGCTTGTCAGGCTAGAAAAGCCGGTTCCTGCATTCTCAGATGTAGGCTAAAAGCTGGCAGTCTCTTTCCCCTGAAATCTGTACCATGCACCGTTGCATACTGTGTTTTATGGACCTCCTGGCTGCCCTGAGGAGCCCAATTTATCACTATTTGAACAGAGCCCAGTGTGGGCCTCCAGGTTATGGGTGAGGACAAGGAGAAGGTGACTGTTGTTAGCTTTCTAGCCATTATAATTTCCTAGACGTAACTAAAGTTTCAGAAAGATTTACCTACCAGAATATGCCCTGAAAGTGAACCTCGGAAATTCACATTCCAGAGGCGAATACATAACGGGAGAGTTCTGGTTAATACTCTGAGTGGTAACACTGATCCACAGGATTTATGCAGCTCTGCTGTAGGTTCTGTTCAGCCTTTTGAACTCTATCTTTTCCAAGACAGAACTACACAGTGTTGTTAATAATATGCCTGTTCTGAAATTGCAATAAGGCCACTGAAGGGAATTTGATTTATCAAGAGATAATCGTCTCCCGGAGGGGAATAAAGGCACCTGACTGCCTTCTGCGGTCAGAATTTAATATTAGCATTAATAACAACCACTTCCCCCACCTTACATAATGCTTACTTAATAATTTAATTATCCAGATAATCTTCACGCACAGTTTATGTTTTTACCTCTAACTGGATGCCTAATAGAGCTTACATTACTGTTTATCACAAACACCCAGAAGCAGCCCTCTCTTCACCCTGCAAAGTTCCCGCAGAGGCACAGTGCCATGCTGTGGAATGTGCTTAACCGTGGAAACATCTGTCTCACACCAAAATGGCTTTGATCAAGACGCACTGTCTAGCTACTCATTTAGGTTGCATTCAGAAAGATATTTAGCCTCATGCCCACTTGCTTAAGCCTTTGAAAAGTCCCACAAGGTTTCCCTAACTGGTTAATGAAGATTAATTCTGTGCTTGAAAGATACCCTCAGAGCTCTTACCGACTGAACGAGGACTTTGTTTTCTTAAGGTTCTGCCTTTTGGAGGAGTAACAGTACATGTTGGTTTTGGGCAGGGGTGCTGCTCTGGCTGTGTGTGGGTGAAATGAGCACCTGCAGGTGTTCCTTATGCCACGGATATAGATCTTAATGTTTTGCTGTTAAAATTAAAAAAAAATCTAAATTACAGCATTTAGATCCTGATCCACCTGTCTGATACTCTCATTTCTGACAGTGTGTCGAAATCTAACCCTTCAAGAACCGAAAACAATGCGGGACTGATAAACAAAGCAATTGTATTCCAAAATTTCCCAAATCAACACAAAGATTACTTACAAGTTGATCATTCTGCCAGTCACACTTCTGCAACAGCATGTTTTTTTACGGCTTATGTGTTTCCTCTGCTCCGCTAGAACATAAGTTTTTCTTCTTTTCAAAGGGTCCTGGCCATTATCTTTTACCAAAAGAGTGCGTTTGGACAATATCAATTTGTATGCTAATAATATTGTTTTCAATTGCACCTATGCTAACACACGAGACCAGGTTATAGCCAATTCCCAGTTCTTCTCTTTTAAGACACTTGAAGAGTGATAGTTCTAAAGATTATGGAATCTTCTCATTTCCTCTTCTCAGCATTGCCAAAGTCTTTATTACCTAGTTGCTTGAGCTTATATTAAAAAACTATTCAAAAACCTCAGAGGCTTCTTGCACACGCTCATGAAATTTGTACCCAGCAAAAATTGTATGTGCTTTAGGCATAACATATGCTTCCTGTTTATTAGTGCAAGCTTTTAGTACTTTTGCTTCACCTTGAATGATGCTGACATGTTAAGAATACACTTTACTTTCTTTTCTTTGCAATCCAACCCACCAGCAACCCCACTGGTGGGGTTTCTTTCTTTGGCATAGCCCAGAAAATACCTTGAATACTTTCATGGATAACCCATGGGAAGCTGTTCAAACTTTACTCTCAGTACAAATATCCCAGCACTGTCCTGGGAATGTATGGCAATGCTATGTCTGCTCTCGTACAGTCAGAATAATTCATTTCAGAAGATGAAGAACTATTGAAAGGGTTTGTTGAAATAGGAACTTGAATCACAATTCACTGTATATGTGAGATGTAAAGCTGTTGTGGAGCTAGAGCTTTGGTTGCAAGGTTTCTGCCAGTGTAATAGTAGAGGTCTTACTGCTAGAAAATTCACCTGTAGAAGGTTGGGAAATCTGTGCTTGTATGATGTGTTGACTTTGTACAAACTTTGGACAGCTTTCACAATCACAGCCTATAAATGAATCTAATAAGAACTCAAATTATCCATTTTTCAGGATAATATTCCCTAGTTTCTATGGCACCAGTCTTTCAGGTAGAACTCCTTTTGCTCCCTCTTACCCACCTGGCTCCATTACCGTGGCAAAATCACGCTCATTAGCCATATCACAGATTTAAAATTTAAGTCTACTTTCACCATTAAAAAAGATCTTACATATATATATATATGGAGAGAGAGAGAGAGGGAGAGGATTTCTTTCTTTTTAATATTCACGAAGTTGCTGAACACAAATTGAGTACCGATTTTGGCTGTGTCTGCAGTACTAAGACACAGGAAACAACCATAGTGGGATACACAATGCTGAGGACCTAACACCCACACTATGCATATTTTGGGACTTCTACATCAGCCTAGCTGTAATGAGTTCCCACAGGCTGAATGTGCATTAGTGGCAGGACCACACGAGGTGCGGTCCTGTAGTGCACCATCTGGTCTGTTTTATCCGAAAGGAACCCATTTCTTTGAACCTGCTCTAGCACACGTGAACAAAAACACACTAAATGGACTTGATCAGATTTGTTTCAAAAGCGTGCTCCAGATCCAAATTAAAATGGTTATGTAGATGCAGTCTTTGCAATCCAGAGGTGGTTGGGTTTGGGGAGCTGGGCAGAATTTAGGTGCTGCCCCTCTTGTTTTCTAGCCAGCAGTCGGTCATATGTACTCCAGGTGTGCTCCACTTATATCATTTATCCGCCCTCCACTCAGCACACTCTGCACACTGAAAGTGGTGAAAAACTTATTTAATTGCTGAAGGACTTCACCATTCAACTTAGGGACAAAAGCACACTGGTACCAATCTAGTACTTCATCAGGAGAGATGTGATGCATAGAAACTGGTAGTGTAAAGCACAAAGTTAGGAACATACAGAGAGAATGAAAATATATAACCTTTACATAGACATATTCCCTTCCTAAAAGGGAAATTATAAACTTCTCTCCTTCTCTTGATAAAACTGACTAAAAATTTAGGATTCATTTCTTCCAAGTAAAGAAGTCTTACTGAAAATACATTTCAGCAGGAAGCTTTGCATTTTTATCTAACACAGTCCCAAAAAGCACCAAAACAAAAATTTTAGTGATCAAAGCCAAACACAAATTCTTACCTTTAAAATTCCCCCCAAATCTATCTGTAGTTAGCTGAAAAAATAAAAATAAAAAAAAATATTGAAACAAAATTTAAAAAAATGGGCCTCAGGGTTTGGGGTTTTTTTGCAGCTGTAATCACATAAAAAACTGTGATTAAGAAATTACATGTTTGAGGCTGAAAATGCAAATTATTCATATTTGTTTAAAGCATGACTTTAAATGACATTGCAGTCTTCTTGCTGTTTTATGCAGTACTGAGTCTGTTTTCCTGTCTCTTTTCTTTCTCTATTTTTTAATAGCCTTTTATTTCCTGTTCTTGCCTTGTAAGGTAATATTTTCATTGCTTCCTTCTGAAAGGAGACTGCAAGATGTTCACAGTAATCAAGTGTAATGGGGCATGTTCTTTGAACATTTAAAGGAGGAGCTAGCACAAAAGGAAACAGAAAACAATGACAGAAAAGGCCGATCAGCTTAAACCAAACTGAGGATGTGTCTGCTGGGGCCTGTGAAATACTCTCCAGGACCATAAACAGCTATGTCCAAATCAGGGCACACCAAGAACCAAAGCAAAGGCCTCTGGTGGTCAAATATATTCAGGTGCCTCTTTTCATTTTAAGGAAATTTTAAGTAAAAAGTAGTGTGTAACAGCACAGTCAGAATTTTAACTTTTTTGCGCTGCTTTTATTTGCACCACACTAGCATAAATATGTTCACCAGCTTGTCCAGCCACCATGCTCAAAATCCAACCCGGTAGGATATGGTCCATTTTTTAAGTACTTGGTACCTGACTCAATAGCCCACAAACTTCTCAGCATCTGTTTTCTTTGGGGAAAGTTATCACTGGTCCCAAAAGTGAAGGTTTGTTTAGGAGACCTAGTGTGCAAAAATCTGGCGACAAGAGTGGAACAAACAAATGCAGCAACTGCTAAACGCAGCCCCTGTCTCTGCTTAACGAGGGAGGTCTTGCCTGTCTCTTTTCATGTTTCCCACTTCTTCCACATGCCCTCCAGGTGAAAGCCATGGAGATAAGGTCCTTGGGTTCCCCTACAACTTTGTTGGCCCCTTGTTTGTGTCATTCTGGGGCAGAAATCTAACTAGGTCTGTCATTCCTCCCTTAAGCTTTGGATACAACCACACATTTCCGGGAGTGCTCTCATTGGTGTAAGCTATCCTTTAGGCTCTGAACGTATTGCTATCAAATGTTACACAAAGTAATCTCTGGTGTTTTGTCAACCATACGTGGCACAAAACAAGCCCAGTAAAATATTTCCTAATCCAGACATGTTAGAAGACCCTGTTCCACTTGCCGTCACAGACATCACATAAATGACCAGTTAAAATACAGTCCTGAGCAAGCCTGTCTTGCAACTTCAGATGTCATGGACTTCTTTAAGCACAGATTTTTTTGCTTAATAAGTATTTTTTTCCAAAGTATAGATAGCAATCTAGCATGTATTAAAAAACAAGGCTGATATGAATTTTTATGGTAATAGGTATTTATTTATCCATATACCCAGTACTCTGCAAGCATAGATAAGTGTACTTACCATTAAATCAATGGGGCTAAGTTTACACTCTGGATCCGCTTTAAATGGTGTCGGGGAAGTTCTGTGCACATGAGCACAATGACAGTCAAAAGTTTTTTGGGTTTTTTTTAACAATTATTCACTTAGAATCTTGATGTCTTTATTTTATTAGTCAGAAACATAACTAGAAAATAAACCATGCTTCCTTGTTGTCATGTCAGGTATGAGAACATAACTGATTTCAGTGTCATAAGAGTATGTTTGAAATGACTTGTAAACGTCTGACTTTTGTGAGAGCTGAGTCACTGAAATGTAGTTAATAGCTAGGTTGAAATGTGTTCATTTTTGTTTAAAAAATACATTGAAGGACAAATTTTTAAGCTGCAAAATCAGCACAGAGTTTAGAGAAACTGGTCTGAGCATCTTTTAGACTATCCATTTCCAGCAACACTCCATTGCTTACCTTAAACGCTTCCGGTCTTCCAGCTTCCACTAAAAATGCTCCCAGAGGGGACTAAATTCCTCCCTGCTATGTAAAAAAACAGAACATATCCTCTCACTCCCATGCTTCTTATGCTATTTGCTTTATTTCTTTTCCACTGTTGTCTTCTGGAATAATTGTCTTGATTCCAGCGATTTTCTGGCACTAATGGCACTCATCAGAGATACCCGCTTTTGCATGTCCAGCTGGTCTCCTTCCAGACTGCTTGCATTTCACAGCAGGGCCCAGCATGGGAACGTAGGCCAGGGATCATAGAATGACAAAATGGTTCGGGTTGAAAGAGACCTTAAAGATCATCTGGTTCCAACCCCCCTGCCATGGGCAGGGACACTTCCCATTGGACCAGGATGCTCAAAGCCCCATCCAGCCTGGTCTTGAACACTTCCAGGGATGGGGCATCGACAGCTTCCCTGGGCAACCTGTTCCACTGCCTCACCACCCTCACAGGACAGAATTTCTTTCTAATATCCAATCTAAATCTACCCTCCTTCAGTTTGAAATCGTTACCCCTTGTCCTATCATTACACTCCCTGATAAAGAATCCCTCCCCATCCTTCCTGCAAGCCCCCTTCAGGTACTGGAAGGCTGCTATAAGGTCTCCCTGGAGCCTTCTCTTCTCCAGGCTGAACAACTCCAATGCTCTCAACCTGTCCTCATGGCATAGGTGCTCCAGCCCTCCAGGGACCCGGCAGTGCAGAGCAGCGCAGCAATGGCTGCTCTTGCCTGCCAAGGCAAAAGGCAGACCCACGCTCTTTGCACGATGTTGTGCTTGAAGCGGAGCTCCTTCCATGGACTCACCTCCCTGTGAACACAATGAGGCCATTTGGGAGCAGAGCTGGCTTATGTCCTGTCACCTGGGGTGGGTGACTCCTGCACCTCCCTGGCTCTCCCAATCATAGCTGGATTCCTTCACTTCTCACCAGCATAGCCATCCCCACTGATAATCGGAGTTAGAGAACATGTATTACCCATAGGGATCTTAAGGTGTGTATGGTTAGAAGTGCGGAACACAACTGACTTATGTGTGTCCTGTGTCTCCAGCACAGAAAGTGCAGTGAGTGTGAGCTTTTTAAGAGTCTGGGGCTAAAATATAACCATTTCTGGAATATCCAGCTTAAAACCAATTTATTGGTTGTCACTAGCAGCTGGAGGCTCCTTTCACGCTCTCCCTGTCAAGTTCTCTCTTCTAGTCTTAAGCTCCTTGTTGTAATACCAAAGGGTCATGATTACAGGCTCTGACACAGCCTTAGCCTCTAATCATCACCTAAAATGCTATGTGGTTCAAGAGGTGTAGGGTCAGTAGGCAAGGTCCTAGCTGAAAGGACAAGACGATATGGAACAGATTGCTTTTATTATACCTTTTATTAACTTGACTCAACCACCTCCAGCTACTTTTCCAACACAAAACATCCCATAGTTACAGGTTTCTCAAGTAATGTCAAACTGATGGCAAATTGTGTAAATATATGCTGGTGACTGAATCCTGCAGAAAACGGCCCTTAATAAGAAGATTTTATATTGTAGGAAATAAGAAAAATAATCCAGTCAAAGAATTCATATAATGGGAATCTAATTATTAGTTTCCTTCACTGAGTTTGTAGCTGATGAAATGAATATCAGGTATACACTGGGTCTTTGGTATGAGTGCTAAAGAAGTGTGCAATGTGGGCTTTCTCTCTGTTCAATAATTTTAATCACTTTAATGTTTAACACTGTATTTTTGAGGGTCATGTATGCTATGCAGTCAGACTCAATGATAAGGAATGAAGGCGAAGAAAGTAAATTTCTTGGTAAATATCAAAAAGAACGACACTAAAAGATCAAGATGGGGAAAAAAAGGAGCTCATAACTCTGAACAGAGGATGAATGAACAAGGTTAAAAGAGTAATGGGCTTTTTCTTTTTTTTAACCTCTGTGTGTGTGTGTGTTTGTGCATACCTACCAAAAGACTTGTGAGGAAGGCACTTCCACTTTTGAGACCATGGGACGAGTTCAGCAACAGAGGAGGCAGAAAGACAGACACTTAGAAAAAATTACATTAAAGCTATCATACTCCGTCTACCCAAGAGGACTGGGACAGATGCAGGAAACAGACATACATGACCTGTGGAAGGATAGATAAATATTGAAGAAAAGTAGAATAACGTCAAAAATGGTTAGCGTCAAATTAATTTGACAAAGTTTCAGTAGCAGGAGGGAGTTATTCCAGGCTTCTCAAGTCAGTGGAAAAGTGATGGAGGAGCAGAGGGAGGAGAGAAGAGGATTTAGGAATCATTCAATCTGATGAGATTTTCTCAGGTGACTCTGCTTACTGTTTTCTTTTGTTGGTCTTGTGGGGTTTTTTTCAGAAAGTTTCTGTCCTCTTTTCTTTTCTGTTCCAAGCTCAAGCAAAATTTTCCAAGAGCAAGGTCTTCCCAGTGGACAACATGCACAAGGGCTGTGCATACGTGATGATGCAAGTCTTGTAGAGGACTACGCTGTACACGGTCCTCCTGTTGATGTGTGCCTTTTGTACACAGATGTGCAGGATACATCACCGTGTTGCACAGGGTGGACACACTTTCCCAGGGGCCCTGTGGCCACTAAGCGAGTATGGAGACAACTCACTACCCAAAGAATAAACAAGTCAGGCTAAGAAGGAAAAAGAGTAAATGCTAACCTTCCTTTCAGAAGCCCTTCATGTTTATTGTCACCTACAGTTTTATTAATGAGCGTAACTAGCTGTATTCAAACACAATGCTGTAAAATTTAATTGGGCAAACGTAGTGAGCGGTAGCTGGAGCTGTTTCCAGTCATGTATAATTACATGAAGCTCATACTTCAATAATTAGCAAGGCAAAATGAAATCATTTTACAATTAGAGAAGCTCTCATTTCACCTTTCCTGTCATAGATTCTCATTTAATTTGGACTTTTATTTACTGACAGTCCCACTCCGTTAGATATAGAAGACATTGCCTCACCCACCAGGATATTTTAAAATGAGGCAATATATCCAAGAAGACCTAAGAAAGTGAATATGGCCCAAAATGTGTCTGGTTGTCCTGGGAATTTTGGCTCCAGTTTTTCTAACCAGTAGAAGAGCCAAGTGGTAGAAGCACCTGCCACAAGTGGAAAGAAAAATCATTCTTAAGGCAGCCAAGGTCCCCCAGTGGTCCCTGGCGTTCACTGAGCTCCCATCAGAGCCTCTTGCCTTCCCCTCACAGCGTCCTTCCTCTTTTTTCCAGAGCCTGGGCTATGGGTGAAGACATAGCGTAGTAATTAACACTTCTTCAGATACCAGGAACAGATAACCTGCTGTACCGTATTAAAAGGCACGGAAAATTTGTTCTTCTCTGCAGCTACACTGAGATTCACCCATACGTTGGTCATTGGCTCCTTCTGGCTGAGCAGGAGGGAACATTGACTGTGACAGGTAGGTTAATCCGATTAACATCGTGGTTTTTTCCTCATCCCATTTCTAGTGAAAATTTTCATCCCTATCATCCCTTCCACTGCCAAAATGCCACACAGCTCAGTGATATGTTCCTGCCCTCCAGGCAGTGCCACTGCTCCTCTGCCAGCCTGGGCACTTCTTCCCCAACTCTCTCTGGCCTTTCCAAGCAGTACCGATTTCCCTAAACCATCTCCACAAAGTAACACAAGATAAATAACTGTTATCTTTCATGAGAGCTAACATTTGCCATTCTTCTTTCTTTCTCCAAGACATTAAGCGTAGAATTAGCAAGTCCAAATAGCATTTGAAATATTTCCCAAACAGGAGAAGAATTAAAACTTTGGAAGTGGGATAAGACTACGCTCGGAATTTCTGAGAAAATAAAGATACTTGAAATCACAGAAACGCGAAATGGTTTACTGCTCCACAGCTTAAAAGCATTCTGGACGCATAGAAGAACAGCTGGTTAATTTTTATTTTATCCCTTCAAGGATAAATCCTTCAGAGGACAAGCCTCTGTCTTTTCCCCTGTTTCTCCTAGTATACACCATGCCCTCAATTCTTATTTCATTTTTTAAGAGTCATTTAGTGGATATTCAATTATTCTAAGAAAGTGTCACTGTAAAGTTCTATATCTTAACATCTTAATGCAGCCTGGATGACATCAGCTGTCTATAAGTAAAATGCCACCTCCAAACTTGCACCACTCAAACTGTGGATGCAAACAACAGAGAATGCAACACTCCTTCATTTCCCAGCTCATTCCTAGAACTAAATTAACAACACTCTTGGTAGTGTGTGAGCCAAATTAGAGACATTTAATATCCTAGTACTCCTCTCAATCTTTTTTGCTAAGAGGAACGATAAAGCCTGTGGAGGTTTGGGGGTGGGTTTTGATTACTAAGACAGTTAATATCATAATTACATACATAAGCCCCTTAGATCAGACAGATGCTAATTTGTTGTTACATCCCTTCATTATGACCTGGTGATCCTCAAAAATATGAATTGTTTGAAATGAGAGGAATTACCCTCTGCATTGGAGACACCTGCAACAGTAGATTTAGGGAACCAATCCCACCAGCTTTGGCAAAGGCATTTTGCTGAAGGAGAGCATGGTGCAGCAAGAGCTATCTCATCACCCCTGATGCCTTTATATTACACGTGGTCTCAATGGGTAATATGTGATTAATAGGTATTATTCCTTTATTTCAGACAGGAATATAATATTTCATGCATAGTGACTGTACATCAGTAGATACACATAAACCATGATTATGGGCAGTCTATCGACCCAGTAGGCACTAGCAACTGACAAACCACTAATTGAAAGGTCTATTTATTATTCATTTGTACAGCACTTACAAATGAAACCTTGAAATAAAGTGTGACTATCTTCCGTCACAGGATGTTAATCACCATCAGAGTTAAGATCCAGCCGACATCTTCATGGCTGATAGTGTCCAGCTGACATCTTCATGGCTGATAGTGTTTTGGTATTTGTATCTGCAGAAAGCTTTGAGTTTAATTTTAGTCCTGTCATAGAAAAGATACTACCAGTCACTGTTGCATGTTCATGGTGAATAAATCATACTATGCTTGACAGAAATTCTGTAATTTGTTTGTCATGGAGTTTAATAATGAATATAAAACACTATTCTGTAGAGCTATCAAGTATAACCTAATAGAGTGTTACTGCCTTTATTGAAAATTATTTCTTCTGCTAATTGCTTTTCATTAAATTTTTATTATTGGTACGGGGACATTACACTTTTCTAATAAAACAAGAGAAATCTTATTTTCCTGGCTTGCTTTTTACTACCATTTGGATCAATTGAGACAAGTCCCATTTTCCTCTCAGAAAGATGAAGTTGCATCTCCAAAACGAGTTGTGTAATGAACCAATGAGTAAACTGATGCAAGTCATGAGCAGATCAATGTGATTCTGATTCAATATAAATGCCAAAGTAAAATCAGGATATTTTTTAAGAGAAGAAGAAAGCTTCCCTGATATGACACATGAGTTCATTGAGGCACTTCTGAAGTCAGCGAGCAATTGATAGTCCACAGGCCAAGAATAGCTTTTAAGAATTGCTGTGCTCCAGAAACAATACTTTATTTCCTTCCATTATTGGCTAGGTCTATGTTGCTTGTTAAAGGAGAAGCGGCTGCCTGAGCATTCACACGCCATTAAAGGAGTCACACACATACCACCCGAGTCTTTAGCTGCTCAGACCAGAGTCTCTTCACAGCGGGTGACTCCCGTGAGCCAACGGGTGCCCCTTCCAACTCCTCACACACACTCACACATACTCTCGGGTGCGCTTCCTCCTTCTTCAGGCTCAACCCTAGATTTCTCACTGCAGAGTCTCAGACATCAGATTATATAAAAATAAGTAATTTAATTGAAAGATACAGCAGCAGGGTCTAGGAAGCACTGGCTGGGTGCCTGCAGAGAGGGACCTCGAACAAAGAAATCCCTGGGCAATTATAAGCTTGCAATCTATGCATCTGCCTCTCGTGTTCTTCATGCTTGCCACCTGGCCCAATGGTAATGAGTGGTCTCAGGTCCTTATTCCTTATTGGATTCTCTGTCTCCAGGCAAGCCATTGACTGTTCTTATCTTGGCCAGTTGCATTCTCCAGGTAGTAGCTTCCTTATTGCCTGGTTTCTACCAGTCTCAGGGCCTTCTTTTATGTAACTATGTAGAAGTTCAAAAAAAGTTCAATACCTTGCAGCCTAAGACTTCAGTAACTTTAGCTACTTATGCTGAGTTCTAGATAAGTAGTACATCCTAGTACATAATGCAGCCCAGCAGTAAATGATTAACTCTAAGTGATTAATTTTATGTAATTTAACTTTATTTAAACTGAAACACTAATATTTCCTGTTCCTTTACATTACTAATATTACAAGACAGATTTTTATTTATTTCAGTTCTTCATACAATAAAGCACCTGATGCATGGCTATACCAAACAGTAGTGATTAGATAACTGACTGGCGTCATTAGAGAGTAGGTCCAGCAGGAAGTGTTTGGACTTAAATTACATTTTCAACGTGTCCAGTGTCCCCTTGAATCTTCAGGATCGCATACATTATCGTGAGAAAGTGACAAGCTAGGGAAACTAGTAGCCAAACAACAAGCTTAATACATTTGCCGCTACTAACCACAGAATCACATAATGATAGGGGTTGGAAGGGACCTCTGGAGATCATCTAGACCAACCCCCCGGCCAGAGCAGGTTCACCTAGAGCAGGTGAACCAAACTAACCAAAGTAGCTTAGCAATAGTAGGTAGAGAAATAGGGCAATTCAGAGGAGGAGTCCTGCTTAGGTGCTCCACATCATCCTCAGGAAAACTCTGTCCTTCCCCACTGGCTCCTTTTGGTCTCCACTTTACCTAACTACGTACATAAGTTAAATGTCAAAAAAATATCAGTCAATATCCCCATTCTCCCTTCAACATATTGTGGCACAGCAGACACCAGGCAAGTGAACATGGCTGAAGTTTGTAGCCTTATACATTTCAGATACCTTGCCCCCTAAAGGGAACACCTACATTTCCTATGAAGTCAGTGATGGGGCAGACACCTCTGAAGACCTCTGGAAAGAGATCTGGAACCAAGTCCACCAAGAGGCTCTCCAGGCAGCTGTTCCTCCCTGGTGTCTATGAGCAGAACCAACAGACAACACTGGGCACCAGCCTCAGCCTCTAGGAATCCAACTGCCTCTTCACCTTCTGAGAACAGGGCTAGGTCTTTTTTAAAAAAAATTAAAAAATAAAAAATCCAACAAAGGCAGCAATATCCTGCCTACATTTATTTCATCATTTGGTGATTAGAACACTTATGTGGGAAATAAAGGTCATGGATTTTGGTCTTCCTCAGCTACAGAGGTAGGAGGAGAGGTAACACTCTAATACCTCTACAGAAGACATGCAATTACCAAGGAGGTAAGTCATGGCTGGACATAAGTCCTGGACAGAGGTAAGCAAGAGTGACTCTCACTTTTATCAAGAAGTGAGCAGGACTGGGATTTTCAGTCTTGCTGCCTGGAGCAAGTAGGCTTTTTATGTAACTCCAGCTGTGGGAAATACGCAAGGACAGCCTGTTCTCCGGGACAAGGCCAGGTGTCCTTCCTCCCTGAGGCAATAGACAGCCTCCTTTATTTTTTTTCTTCTGTCATTTTCAGCTTATGCAAAGAAAGCCCATTTCCAGCTGCTAGTTGCAGAGGTGGCTTTTACTCTGACTGATCTTCAGCTGGGTCTTTGGGGTATTTGCATGTATTTTGGCAGCACTGTATTCCAGTCCACTTGTCCACAGAAGGCAGAAATGTCCACTGACACCATTTGTGCCTGCTGAGCTTCAGTTGCAAAAGATGTCCGTACGTCAGGCACGCTCTCCCCCCAGCATGGGCATTTCTTATTGTGCATCATCAAACGATGATCACCAACCACACAGTTTTCAAGAATAGAAGCTTTCTGTGCCTGTAAAAAGGCCAGATTTTTCTGGCAATTTATATGTGTTTTAAACCTGTAAATCCCAATCTAGCAGGCTGAAATCTTTCAGCGAGTGTATGAGTGATCATATTACTGCCCGTACTTTTTCTCTGAACCCAAGTGTGCAGTTTGTGACTTACACCGAAACTGGAGTCTTTGAATTCCTTGGACTTAGCTCCAAGCCAGCCTTCATTAATTAAGTGGCTGATGTGGTTGTGCTACATGCCAACAGTAGACAAGAGAAGTAGTGTGTTGTAACAATTACACTTGTCCGCTCTTCAAACAGAATTATCTCTGAAGGGGATTTACCACTGAATTTGATTGCTTTCCATGTAAAATCAATAACCGCAGTCTAGTCCCTAATAGGCTTTCTGAAGTCTCTATTTCTCCCATTTTTGAGGGTACAAGCATGTTATTTTTTCCCTTGTAATTGTATTTTATTAGCCTGTTAGCTTTATAATTCAGTTACGTTTATGTAATTTCTAATTCATTTGACTCAAGTTGGAGAAGGCACTGGTGATGGAGATGTCATTAAGGTTGAGTGAAGGTTTCTTAGGGATTAGACAAACAATTGCAGTCTGCAGAATAACTTCTGAGAAAAGTAAAGAAACTGAGTTCTGAGAAAGAGCCTGTTTATTTAATTTTTATTCACATTAACAATTGAGAGTTTGCAAGTGATTAATGTTCCAGGAGACTAGTCAAAGCTCAGCAGTGTTCGGCAGCCTGTGGGTAAGTGCATTTTGATTTTTTTCCTATGGTGGAAAATGTATATGTGAGAACATTAAGCAGTTCCTTGTCCATTTATGCACTTACTACAATTCTCACCAATTGTGCTCATAACTCTCGTTCTCTTTGTCGTTTGGCTTTATGGTTCCTTTTTTAACTTCTCCTCTTTTATGATCTTTTAGATGTGGTTGCTCAGGTGCATAAATGTCTTAAAAATAAATAGTAAAAATATGCCCTAGTATGTAATATATAACAATCGCATTGAACTGTCACTGCAATTACATTTTAATGTGCTTTACACCTGTGGCTTTTTAACAACAAACTTAGTTGAATACATTATCAATGAAAAGTCTGCTAGCATGTTTTAAACTGTTCTCTTTTATGATTTCTATTATAGCTCAGTGTACTCTAACTAGTCTTACCATTCAGGTGGATGTTGCAAGTCTGAACATGAATTTTCCTAATATATCATAATTATAGAAGCACTAAATAATGTTTTGATCACCCACAGTGAAAGTAATATACAGTATTCCTGATTTCCTGTTTCTTACACATTAAATCACAATATATAATTAGCTTGAACAAAATAGAGGCACAACCCTTTTTGTTTATTATATTTTAACTGAAAACTTCTGAGAGGACTGTGGTTGAACACTGCATGCCACAGCATATCTGCAGCAGGGTAACTTTTTCTAATGGCAGTGGTAGTAAGATGGTCTTAAATCATAAGCAGTGTTAAGAGCTGGGGAAAGACAGCTGGATCAAATGTTCTTGAAAATTTTTTTCATTATTTTAGCAGTATCCCAATTTCCAAGTTTTTCACTTGCTCAGTACCCTGTTTCAGAATCTTTCTCTTCAGTGAGTGTCCCCTGGAAAAAACATATTATTTATTAAAACCACTTTCCCCAATAATATATCCCACAGGGTTAATATTACTAACAGGTAATAATTCTAGCTAAGTTTCCTACAGGGTTCCATTTCAGAAAACCATGTACATGGTGATTAATTTTAAGCAAAATGTGCCCTATTGAGGGCTCATTTCTAAGGTTTGAATCATTCTCCAAGGTGAACGAGTGTAATATTATTTATCACAAAAGGCCTGATACAATCCCTTTTGAAACTTCTGGAAAATTCTTTAGAGCAGGTTTGAATTGATCTCTTTTTTTAAATACCAGGCCTCTTGAATGTCACACACAGCTGCAAGTTGATTCTTTTATCTGATTGATTGGTTCTGTCCCTTTTCCTACATCACCATGACGGACCATATCTATATTTATAAACGGATGTAAAACAGTGTCTTTTTAGAAGTAAATGACAGTGTTTACTTGAGTCGATGTCACTTTCACTGACGTATCTTACCTTATCCTCACTTGACAACATTAAGAAAATGTTTCTGTTCAAGTTTTAAGTATCCTAAGCATGAATGTAACAAATTGGCCCTATCTCAAAACTTTTTAAATGTTAAAAACAAAAATCACTTGTTTGATCAGACTCATTTTCTCTATACTTCTTACAGGCTTTGTTCATTACAAAGAATTTCAAAGTCCTGTGCTGCACAAGGTAGATAATTAAGCAGATTTTATATCTTTCTTGTCTTCTATTTTAAACATTTACTTTCTTACCTAATCAGCCCTTCCTCCTCATAAAAAGTGTCCTTGCTGGAAAAAAAGATCCACTGGCAAACTTGCACAGTTTCTGTATTTCTTCTTCTTTTTAGGCAGAGGTATACGTATACACACATATACATATAAACGTATGTGTGTGTGTGTGTATATATACACACACATGTAAAACAGTGTGTGTGTGTATATATGTATGTATGTATATATATATATAAGCACATAATTTACCTTTTGGCACAGGCACATGGTCTCTGAAGAGATGGTGAAGGCTCTAGTGCTTCAATTGAGACCCATGTAAAGATGCTTCAACTGAAGTACCTGGAGTCAAGTTTTAAAGATAGCTGAGCAGCCAGAGATACAAGTCTGAAGTTTTTAAAATTTTTTTTGCAGATCCTGAATACTCTTTTAAAAGTGTATATACCCATATATATAAATATGTGTGAGTGCCTTACTGACAAATACGATTTCTTCATTTTCATGAAGACACAAACTCACCTTTTCAAGAAGTGGGTTTGCTTCACCTACACTTGTCATAGGAGACATTTGACTACCAGACTGTCAAATGGAAAAACAGGCAGAGACCTGTTCAGAGATGACTTAAAATACATACAATGATATGGAAATCAAGTAGGCTTGAAGAGAAGTAGAGGTGGGTAGAACCTGACCCTGAGAATTGAGAAAAAGTAGCAAATAAGACAGCACTGGTGTTCAAAAGAAGCAAAGTCAGCAGATAAAATATGTGGAGTTAAACTTTTGGTGTGATTTTTTGAAGCAGTAATTGCTAAGAACTTTCCCTTTTTTGTGCACAAAAATAGCTGTCCTCTTTGTTTTCCTTTAGCTGACTTTCTAGAAGTTGGATTTGCAAATATTCAAACTGAATCAAAGAAAAAACATATGGATATGGATACACGTATACATAATTATATAGATACAGAAGATGTTATAGATAGAGATGCATATATACAGTTAGATAAATATAGATATATAGGTATAGATGATATAGATATAGATTAGATATAGATAAAACCCTAATAAAAAATACAATGACAGATCATTAAAAAAAAATGAAAAAACCAACTGAATATTTTACATGGCTGATTTTGTTAAGTGAAACCAAATCAATGGACAGTTCTTGACCCACAGATCCTTTATTTTCTCTGATGAAGGAAAATGAAAGATAGAAATCATAAGAAACAATGAAGTAACTAGGTCTGAATTCAAGTAGCTGAGACACTTCCACAGTGCTGAATGGCAAGAACTCACAGATTTTTAGGTGGGATAAAACAACTTTTTGATAGATTCTGCTTTAATACTCTGATTTAATTCATGTTCTGAAAAGAAAGCAAATGGAAATTCTTACCTCCTGTATGGGCTTTATATTCACTGAATTAGTTTTTCCCTAAACTATGTAGTACAGCAGAGACCAGACTATGACAGAATTTAGACCCCAGTTGTAATCACAGAGAGAGTAAAGTATTATATTTGCAGTGATTAATGTGCACCTATCATTAAATAAGGAAAAATTCAACATAGAATTTAGCTCACATTTTTTTTTTTAATCATCCTTAAAATCACTCTAAGGCACAGATTCATAAGCACTACCTGACTATCCTTGCCCAGCATTTAGAATCATAGAATCATTTAGGTTAGAAAAGACCTTTAGATCATCAGGTTCAACCGTTAGCTTAACACTGCCAAGTTACCACTAAACCATGTCCCTCAGCACCACATCTACATGTCATTTAAATATCACCAGTGATGGTGGCTCAACCACTTCCCTTAGCAGCCTGTTCCAATGCTTGACAACACTTTTGGTGAAGAAATTCTTCCTAAAATCCAATCTAAACTTCCCCTGGTGCAACTTGAGGCTGTTTCCTCTTGTCCTGTCACTTGTTACTTGGGAGAAGAGACCAACCCGCCCCCTGCTACAACCTCCTTTCAGGTAGTTGTAGAGAGCACCAAGGTCTCCCCTCAGTCTCCTTTTCTCCAGGCTAAACAACCCCAGCTCCCTCAGCCACTCCTCATAAGACTTGTGCTCTAGACCCTTCACCAGCTTTGTTGCCCTTCTTTGGACGTGATCCAGCACCTCAATGTCTTTTTTGTAGCGAGGAGCCCAAAACTGAAGAGCAGGAGTACTGAGTACAGCAGGACAATCACTTCCCTAGTCCTGCTGGGCACACTATTTCTGATACAACCAGGAGGTTATTGGCCTTCTTGGACATCTGGGCACATTGCTGGTTCATATTCAGCTGACTGTCGACCAATATCCCGATGTCCTTTTCCACCAGGCAGCTTTCCAGCCACTCTTCCCCAAGCATTGCATGGGGTTGTTGTGACCCAAGTGCAGGACCTGTCACCTGGCCTTGTTGAACCTTGTACCACTGGCCTCAGCCCATCAGATCCAGTCTGTCCAGATCCCTCTATCGAGCCTTCCTACCCTCAACCAGAACAACACTCCCACCCAAATTGGTGTCGTCTGCAAACTTACTGAGGGTGCACTCAAATTCCCTTGTCCAGATCATTGATAAAGATATTAAACAGAACTGGCCACAATACTGAGCCCTTGGGAACATCACTTGTGACTGGCCGCCATCTGGATTTAACTCCACTCACCACAGCTCTTTGGGCCTGGCCATCCAGGCAGTTTTTTTACCCAGTGAAGCGTACGCCCATCCAAGCCATAAGCAGCCAGTTTGTCCAGGAGAATGCTGTGGGAAATGGTGTCAAAAGCTTTACTAAAGTATAGGTAGGCAACCCCTACAGTCTTTCCCTCATCCACCAAATGGGCCACCTTGTCATAGAAGATCAAGTTAGTCAAGCAGGACCTGCCTTTCATAAACCCATGCTGAGTAGGCCTTATCACCTGGTTGTCCTGTATGTGCCACGCGACTGCACTCAAGATGATCTCCTCCATAACCTTCCCCGGCACCAAGGTCAGACTGACAGGCCTGCAGTTCCCCGGATCCTCCTTCTGGCCCTTCTTATAGATGGGTGTCACATTTCACAGAATCATAGAATGTGTTGGGTTGGAAGGGACCTTTAAAGGTCATCTAGTCCAACCCCCCTGCAGTAAGCAGGGCCATCTTTAACTAGATCAGATTGCTCAGAGCCTCATTGAGCCTGGCCTTGAATGTCTCCAGGGATGGGGCCTCCACCACCTCTCGGGGCAACCTGTGCCAGTGTCTCACCATTTGCTAACCTCCAGTCAATTGGGACCTCCCCATTTAGCCAGCACTGCTGATAAATGATGGAAAGGGTCTTGGTGAGCATTTCCACCAGCTCCCTCAGTACCCTTGGGTGGGTCCCGTCCGGCCCCATAGACTTGTGTGTGCTTAAGTAGTGTAGCAGGTCGCCAGCCGTTTCCCCTTGGATCATGGGGGTTTCATTCTGCTCCCTGTCTTCCAGTTCAGGGGGCTGGGTACCCAGAGAACAACTGGTCTTACTGTTAAAGACTGAGGCAAAGAAAGCATTACATACCTCAGCCTTTTCCTCATCCTTTGTCATTATGTTTGCCCCCACAGCCAGTAAAGGATGGAGATTCTCCTTAGCCCTCCTTTTGTTGCTATTAGCTGGGCTGTCAAGAGGCAGACAATAAGAGAGTCGGATTAATTTTAGGCTAGTGCTGGTTTCGTAGGTGATTGCAGAGGGGTCCACACTTACAGTTCAGGCACAAGATAGTAGGCAGAAGCAGGTGATTGATTTCTCTTACTGGGTAATAACCGTCTTATTTCTCCTCTGGCTTTTCAGTGCTCCCTGAAACTGATCCCTCCATTCATTCACTTTTCCATTTCTAAGCACTGCCTTTTAGCTGCCAAGTGTATAATTTTTGACCCTCCATTATTTCATAAAAACGTTCTGGTCATAAATCCCCAGAGATTCAGAAACAGTGGTGGGACAGCAATTTCTAATTCCATTTGAGAAAATTGTGAAGAAACAGACAATATTTGAAAGGAGCAAAAGTCTGTGGCCTCATCCAAGATTTACTGTAAGTCATGAGGAGATCCTCAGAGTAGAAAAAGTCAAAAGAGGTAAAATAAGGAGATTTGAGGGTGAGATAAGTGAAGTGAGAGAGAGCCTGGCAGAGATATTTTATGGACTATGAAAAGAGTAAGCTGGTTGTATATATATATCTGTAAATATACTCTTCACCTCTCCCACTCACTCAAAACTCCCAACTTAGTGCATAGCCATAGAGATCGTAAGGTATGTAATGGTAGAAGGAATGTTCTTTAAAGCAGAGACTGTCTTGGACAACTTCCTGTTGTGTGATTGATTTGGTGGGGTTAATTTACTCTGTGTTAATGAATAGCTATATTAATCAATGAGAGAGAACAGGGCTAGGTTTTTAATATTAATCAATAGTCCTCTTTTTAATACATTAGGTGCCTGTTAGGCACTTTTACACATATCTAAGTCACCACAGCACCTCCTTTGGAGTTGTTTTTAAGGTATACAGACATATGCATAGTGTTTTATCTATGTATATATATGCATGTATATGCACGTCTGTGTACAGTAAGTACATGACACTGTGATCTATAACAATTGTGTTGGTGTGAGAGAGCTTATTCACAGATTGTCAACTATATAGACCATCCCAAGTGAGTCTCCACAAATTCCTTTCCTGTATCTCTTCAGTTACTTCAGTCCAAATTCAGAAAAAGGAGACTAAACTAAGAGGCAATATTAACAAAAAATAAAATCCAGAAGCACACCGCCGTATTTTAAATTGTCACTGACGACTGAATAGAAGCTTTCTCGTCTTCTTGCACTGGCTGCTGTACTCAGTTATTCACAAGTCCACTTTCACATACTGCTTCTCTGTAAAAGGTAGGAGAATGGACTTGGTTGTCCCTGCACTACTCTGGACCAAAGACAAACTAAACCACTGAAGCGAGGTTCCTGGGGTGGGGTGTGCCTGTTACATGACAACATTCTTCCTTTCCTGCTGTAGACAAAAATATGTGGACACCAAGTGCATGGACCACAACAGCAAAGAAGACAGAAAGATGAAATGCAGAGTTAAGCAATAGCTGCTTTCCACAGCATGTTGCATTGGTCAATTCAGACAGGTATCTCCTGACACGCGGGTGCTGCTGCACAATCACAAGACAAGTTACCTAATGAAAACTTTTGTTCGAAGGAGCATTAAGATCAAGAGACAGAAGCCCAATATGGTGCCACACAAAAGCATAAGACTGGATGATTTTAGCCTTCCACCATGACAAAGGCCAAATGCTACTTCCTTGGTGAAACTGTTCACAGGTTAACACTGTAGGACAAACCATGAGCCTTCGCCTGTCTTTTGCTTGCAGGGAAAATTTGAAAAGTGCTTCATTATTTACTGAGTTGCAGTGAATGGTTTTCTTTTTCCCTACTTTGTGAATGATTCTTATTAGAGACGAACCAAGGAGATCCATGTATTTTGAATTGTCAATAAAAGGTGGCACCATCTTTTGTGCAATTAATGACTGAATGAAAGAAAAAAAAAGAGCAAAAAGAATTGGAAGAAAGTCAGGTATAGACTGCCCTCTTTTGGGCAAAAGAGGGCAAGGATTTGAAAGAAGCCAAAGACATGTTTTTTAAATATTACAGTCAGAATTTCACAGCACCCTGAAGGCAAATTTATGCTTTATTCAGATAAAAGGTAAAATGCTGACAAGAACACTCCGGCTAGTTAGAGATCAGCCACTCACCAAATATTACCTTTTGGATTCAAACACAGTCATACTACAATATAGGAGGGGAATTATAAAACCAAATACTTGTGTAAGGACTGCAAAATCGAGAGGAAAGGAAGGTCAGCAAAGGCAGCAATAAAGCAACTATCCTCAGCAAAGATCAGAGTAGTACTTACAGTGTCCCAGAGGTGTTAAAGAATTTTGTAATTAAATATATGCCATTATGCCATGTAAATATTTTTCCAAAGGTTTTAGATTCAAGATTATCAATTAGTTTGAGCTTTCCAAAGTCTTGTCAAGCCTGAAGATAGAAGTCATATTTCATTGGTTGTGAAGACCGCTGAAGAAAGATTAAGCACTATGATCAAGTTATTTGTCAAGGCAGCTGTCACATGTCCAATCTTTCTGCTGTCAGGATTAATTGAGAAAAGGCAGTCGTTCCTCCCCATGGAGAGCTGAGCACGAGCTGTGGAGATTCACAGCTGTCACGAGCCTATTTCCATGCTCTCTGTTCCTGGTCAGTGGCTTGTGAGATAAGAAAAAGTTTAATTTTCTTGGTACCCACATGGGTCTGTCCCAGCATCCATGTGCTCCAGGAGATCCCTTCAGCACACAGCAGGATGGGCTTTAAATAGTTGCTTCTAATGGCATGAGTTCAGAAAGGTATAAATGTTCTTGAAACACAGGTCCAGCACTATCAAAACGTGCAGTCATCAGACATTTGCTGCACTTGAAAATTGTTCTTGGCATTGGGTTCTTGAAACGAATGGTGAGTGAGGAAAGAAAATAGAAGGTCGAATAAATGTAATACATAACGAATGCATTAGAGGAAAATACATCATGTTGGTTCTAGCAACCTGACAGAGTCAAGGCTGCTGCCACTCCATGTCCCATGGTCCAATTGGTAGTGAGGCTGAAGATGTATTCCCAGCAGGGACATGCACACAGAGCACTCACATACACCACATATATACATACATACATACACAAGTATATACATATTTACATATATATATACACAGCCAGACACACAGATCACAGACAGACACTCAGACTACCTCTATGAACATAGACAACACCAAAGACCTCATCCTGCTCCCCTCTCTGGCTAAGCAGGATAGAAGCCCACTAGTGAGACTAAATATATATATATGCATGTGTGTGTACGTGTGTGTCTGCAAGGGCGCAGTGTGGATCCTTCCAGCAGCTGGCCTTAGACAGTCTGTCAAGTAGCTGCCCCTTGATCCCAGCTTCCCCAGTTACTGGCACCTGGACATACAAAACCCCGAGGCTGTAATCCCGCTCCAGTTGCTGGTGCAGACCACCACGCGTGCACGCGCGTGGGTGCGCACACACATACCCAGATGGCTGGCACCTCCCAGGTCCCAGTAACCAGTGCCCTGTGCCCTAAGCCCCAGCCCTTAGAGACACACAAGCACTCTTGCACCCAGAGCTGGCCCTCAGAGACCCACTGGCCCCCTTGCTCCCAGGCTACTTCACCTGCTCACCAGCTTGGTCTTTGCTAGCGATCACACACCCACACTCGCTGCAATCGCTTGGCACCACAGACACACAGGCTCATGATCTGACTCCAGTTACTGCACTCACACCTCCATCCACACATGTACACACATAATAAAGTGTCACTTACCCAGGCAAGAGCTAGAAAGAGCAGAAATTTAATAAGATGACAGGACAGATTGTGCTGATCAGGCACAGGGCATGACCAGACGTGCTCACTGACCAGCCCACTATTTACACACAACCAGCCCTTTTATCCTAGTTACCCCTCTATTTTCCCACTCTTGGTCCTCCCCAAATCACTGAGCCTTTTCCTACCTTTGGTTCCTACCCCAAGTCCTGTGAGATGCCAAACTGCCTTTCCCCTGCCTGCATTCCATAATTTGTCCCACCCTCTTAGTCCAAAAGGTGATCCAGAGAGCTGCTCCTTGATGACACGTGGTGATGGGTTTCACACCTGGACACTGGGGCTGCTGCTCTGTTGGGCCAGCCCTGTGAGAGGCCCAGACAGGGTGGTGGCTCATCAGGAGTCCTCAATTTGGGTTCACCGCTGCCTGCCATTGTGTCCCTGTGCTTTGGGCTCGTGCAGATGGGCCTTAGATGGGCTGATGGCTCCTGGGATGGTCCTGGGAGTAGCTGGGGAGGGTATTATTTAGGCTGCCCCCCTTGACTGTCTCTCTAAGCTTTTATCCCATCCCTAACAGCATACAGATACGCTCTTCAGAAACTGCAGTTGCTGTTTTAGACAGCACTAGCACTGAAGTCAATGATGTCTAAGTATTTGAGTGTGGCCAGTTCCTCACCTGAGGAATGATAGGGACCCAAAATATCCTCTTACTTCTCCCAGACTCAGAATGGGACTCATCACAGTAAAAGTCAGCACGCAAAGAAGAAAGCAGAGACTTCTCTAAGTCTTTCCTATATCCTCTGAAATCTCTTTCTGTGTCCTTTGCTCTATGGCTTTATGTCCTTCCCCAGTCACCCAGTATTGACACAGTCTGCAATGTCACCAGTTTGACACGAGGCTGGAGCATGCTGGTTCGCCAGCACCCAGTATGGAGCACCAGCACCTCTCCACCAGTTTCAGAGCACCAGCGTGCTGCAACAACTGCAGTTTTGCCCCAGTGCAATAGGCAAAGCCTGACTTAGCTTTCACGTAGCAGGATTCGTGTCTTGATTTACACACATAAGATATATAGGATCAAATGAGAAAATGCATCCGGCAAAAAAAGGAGCTGTTTCTCTTGCTCACCTCTGATTGACAGCCTGAGCATTCCTCATTCACAAAGGTGGAATTGAAACATTAAAATGCCACTTGCAGTATAACAGATGTATATATGCAATCTCCTCTTCCCAGACAAGCAGGCTTGTGCAGACTTTCACACACACCTAGCCAGCTCCTTTGGCCTCTAAAGTGATTAGGAGTCTCTGGGCCTTAAATGCTCATTCATGGTAATGGCTGTTCTGCACACTAATCTACTGGAGAAAAAAAATCACTTAAGGGGCTTTTTGTAGCTTTCTAATGTTATTTACTAACAAAACAGTCATATTTTCTATAACAACTGCCACTTCATTGGGTGCATATGTTCTTGACTCAAAACTATGAAGCAGATTTAACTCAACACCATATGGTGTGATGTGAACTTATGTGCTTTTTTTACTGTTTTAAAACAGAAATTATATTGCAGCAAGTGGGTTTTATTCTCTGACGTATGTTAGTTCTAGAGAGCATTTCACCCAACACTTTTGAACCCCCTTCCTTCTCTCACATTTATTTCCAAATACCAACTTACTCCTTTGCTCTGTCAGGCAAATCCTGTCAGAGGAATGCTATCTGGAGGAGGAAAGGAAGGTATAGTTACCAAAAAAAGCTGGTATGTATAGAACTACAGCAGTTGGTTTTGCAGTCGTTCCTCTCCTGGTTTGTGCCTGCAGCAAAATGACAGCTGTACAAATGTACTAAGCAGTCCCTATTTTCAGGATGTGCTGAACTCATAATTCAGTCCTAATGACTATGTCACTGGAATCAAGCAGCCTTTTTAGATTGCTGCTTCTGCTATTACAGGGGGATTGAATGCAGAAATGATAATGCTTTAATTTGCAATGAACAAATACCATGTTAAGGGCATGGAAATGGCAGTGGACTGGGGACCAAGGAGTCAAAGCATGGATTTCCTGTGTTCTCTGAGAGATCTGAAAACACAGATATAAATACCCCTTCTTCATTTGTCATACAGTTTATACTTAGTGTTGGCAAAACCAGTAAAATATATTTTTAACATTTTCAGTTAATGATGTGCTAGATTAGTCTTGTGCAGTATGCCCGAAAAACTGCTGCTTTTGAAACGATGAGGATTAAGCCAAGCAAACTGGAATGTCCTGAATGAAAATTAGTTGGGACTGGGAATCGGTACCTGCAGTCTTCATTCACGCTGTCTGCACTAATGTCTGAATGCGTCGCTTTCCAATCTGGGAATGAGGAGTGGGCCATTGTTTGCTCTCCTCATTTTTTGTAAACAGTCATGAGCCTTTTATGCTTCAAATCCTAAACGCTATTGAAAACACAGTTTAATAACTCCACGAAACAACTTCCACACCTTTGCAGTCCATTAGTCATCCTCACACCACACTTTGGAAAAATCTTATTTAAAACGGTTATGATTAACTAAATAGAAAAGTGAAGAATAAGACAAATCTCTGGAGCTCTGTGAGTTAGGCACAGGAGTACAACTCCTGAGTGTCAATTTAAATACATATAAATATGGGGCAAAAATACTTATAAAAAGATTCCTTTTTGACTAGTGCAAGGGCAAAAGTCCTCTGGCTTAGACTGTCCTGGGACCACAGAAGAACTGAAAGTGAATCAGGAATATTTATTCCATGGACACATTTTCTTGGTCACTCTTTCTGTTATGCACAGTCCAAGCACATATTGGTCATAATTAAAATGTTAGAATACAGTCTATGTTAATCTTAATATGAGTATGAAAGGCTGAGGTATAAAAGAAAAGGAAGGTCTAATGGCAAAAAATAAATTAACTTCTTGGCTCCAGATGGGATTAAATTACATGTTGAAACGTCCCAGAATTATAGCACTAACATCACTCATAAACGGAACACAAAGATTTCATCCATCAGCACAACCGCACGAGGCATTTAAGATGCTTTATTTTTACTCCACTGCCCAGGCATCAAATCCAGGATTTGTTCAGTCATTTCTAATGGGAATTCTACAGGATCTTATACTTTTAAACAATCATTGCCAATAAATAGACTTTTTATGCAAAACACATTTTGTCAATGTTTTTAATTTTGAAAAGGTCTCCTAACAAATTTTGTTCTAGCTTAAATTTCTGTAAAGTCATGTATGAAAGATTAGTTTCATGGGCATTTGTGCTGCAGAAGCAAAATATAAGTACAACACAGGCATCTGTCATTCAGACAGGGGTTACTCTCAGCTTGCCTCTGATCTAACCTCACATTGTTTTTAATGTTCAACTGTCACATCATAAAGGACTTGTATATAAGAGAGGGATTAGACAGAAAGGGCAAGTAGGACACAGGTAATTGACCAGATGTGAGAAGTTTGTCTGCTGAATTTAAAGAACCAAGCATAAACCATCACTGCACTTCGGTGGAAGTCTGGAAGAGGAAAGCAATAGACAGTGGTTTGAACAAAAACATCAGCTTTCCAATGAAAGACACAGGGCTACTTTTTACTGCTAGTTATTAGGGGGATTTTCTAATACAATAGGCTTCAGCACTGTGCCCTTCTGTGTTTAAGAAGGAAAAAATACAGGTACTCAAAATAAAGTGAGTTAAACCAGGTATAGATCTAGTTGGTTATGTAGTTGTAGCAGTAGCAGTAGTGGTAGTCATAGTAATAGCAGTAGTAGTAGTGATGTGACAAAAACTGGCTGAAATTAAAGAATAATTTGGCCCATTAGGGAATGAATAAATAGCATTCCCAGGTATTCTGAATTCCTTTGAAACAATTAGTTCCCTAGCTTCCAGCAGTACTCCTTCCAGTATCTAGGGGGGCCTACAGGAAGGATGGGGAGGGATTCTTTATCAGGCACTGTAATGATAGGACACGGGGTAACAGTTTCAAACTGAAAGAGGGTAGATTTAGATTGGATAACAGGAAGAAATTCTTTACTGTAAGGGTGGTGAGGCACTGGAACAGGTTGCCCAGGGAAGTTGTCGATGCCCCATCCCTGGAAGTGTTCAAGGCCAGGCTGGATGGGGCTTTGAGCAGCCTGGTCTAGTGGGAGGTCTCCCTGCCCATGGCAGGGGGGTTGGAACTAGGTGATCTTTGATGTCCCTTCCAACCCAAACCTTTCTATTATTCTATGATTTTTCTCTTCACTTTGAGGTTTTTTGCTGGTTGGTCATTTTTGGGTTTTGGTTGCAATATTTGGCTGGACCAGTTCCTGATCAGTACCTGCCTTTCACATACAGCTCCAGCTGAGTTTGATGGAAGCTCTGTAGGCAGAACATTAGTATAAGCAACTATGAAAGCTTCCCTTGAGGGCCAGTAAGCCTTATTCCTTGCTGGTTTTAGCTACATTATGTCTCTACACTGACTCGTAACTCAGGGAGAAAACAAGTCTCGAAGTCACTGACTGAATTCTATCTGCTTTTTGCAGGTTCCAAAGTCTTTCAGATTTTGAGAAACAAGGTCCTACTTGACACAGAGGACAGGTCACAGGTAAGGCTTTAATTATCTGCGAGGCAGAGACATTCTTCAGTAACAAGGGACAAATCTGCAGAGATGCTATGCTTTTATTTCTGAAATGTCATTCTGTGGGTGGTTGACTGAGTGGGGAGGCCTTGACTTAAAAGTGAATTATAAAATGTCAGACAAATAGGTACTGGGTCTTTATGAAATGCCATGCCACAGCTAGTGAGATCAAGACCAAGTTCTATTTGCCATGCTGTGTGAGTAGAAAAGGAATAAACAAGCAGGAGGGAGGTCTCCACCTCTAGAGACAAATGCACTCGTAGTCCTGCACAGTTGAGCTTGTTCTGGCATGAGAATACCTGTATTGTTGCCAAGACCTATGCCAACAGCCTACCTATAAAAGCAGGTCCCTGCATATAGAGACCTTTAAAGCTGTATGTAAATACAAGACCAGGCATTAGTAAGTCAAACAGGAAATTGCAACTATTGTGACATGAAAGGGAAAGTGTTCTTTCTCCACTACAACTCTGTTACAGCAAGAGTAATAAGAGAAGTTGACTCCAATTTCTTTTGCCTCAGTCCCATATCTGGACAGTCAAAGGAAACCACAGAAGGAAACTAGGGCACAATTCACATCCTAAGCATAGACTGCTAATGCCATTTGAGATGTTCCAGGGTACCCTGGCTGGCCTTCAGCTGCTATACCAGCAATACATCTATCATCTCCCCTCTTTCTCGTGTAATATCTGTCAGCCCCATTCAGATGTCAGGGATGCCCTGTGGCATCTCAAATGAAAGTAAATGCCAATGTCAAGGCAACTCAGCTGAGCCCTTCAGATTAAAATTTGGCAGCCATGATGTGTTTCAGAAGATCACATATTTCCTCAAAGAAGAGAAAAAAGACACAACCAACATAAATACTTAACCCCCAAGAGGAACAGCTGGCAGTAAAAACAATATATCCTAAAGCTCAGTGCTAATCCAGCTCTCTTATAACGAAATGAAACAGATTTTTAATGGTCCTACCCACTTCTGCAAATCCCATGTTATATATTCAAAACACTTCCCACAGGAAGCTTTACACCTGTAAGCTGAAAAGCCATACCAACCCCAAATAAATTTAATCCGATCAACCGTGAACAGAAACCATGTGATCATGCCACTTTTTCACTATGAAAGTTCCAGTGCTGCTCAGAACAGCAGGTATCTTGGAGTCAGATTAATTTCAATGTCCAGTAATGCCTTCTTTTCACCATAGACTATAAAGGTATTCAAGATGATTGTCTCAGTTCTGCACATCTAAACCATAGGCACGTGAAGCTAGATGAAACGAATGCACTATTTGATGTGCAAGTTACACTGCTACCAAACCAGCCCAGAGGTTCCATGTTGTAAAAACAATTACAGAAATGCCTGTAGTCTGGCATTTCCATTTTCCAAAGTACCTTTTAGTCTATGAGACATATACTTCCATGCACAGTCACTTCTCTGCGAAAAACTTTTTAAAAGCCATGCAAAGTAACAGCAGCATAGCCACTGACAATTGCAACAAATCCAGAGGATATCTACTTTCTTAGGCGTTCAGGCTCTAAATGCACATACGTAAACATTCCAGATCCTGAATTCAAACAGAAAGACACAGGGCAAAAAATTCCATTTTCAGCTGATGTCAAATGATACATATGTGACTGAATGCGAACTTCAGAGATGGAGAAGTTCCTAGCTCTGCCTTTAGCAGAGGACATAATTATGACATTTAGGCAGTACCGTCATCAAAACCATAAATGCATCTTAGGTGAAGAACCTGGGGAAGAAAGGTCCTTCTCAGACAGTTTTAACTACAGGTGTCTGGAATCATTCTCTGAACTGAATTGATTCTGAGTCTGGCATGCATGGGAAGAAGTCCAAATAACTTCTTAAGAATACTGCGGCAATGAATGCAGTTTCCCTCCTCTTGTTAAGTGGGAAAAAGAAAACATCAAATTGCAGTTCACTCCTACAGAGCTGAAATCGTATGTGGTTTCTAAGATCAGTTTCATCAAATTGTTGTAACTCTGCCTGTCCCTGATGCTTTAACATTTATGAAATAGAGCAAATGATCGGTGAGTTTTAACATTGGTCACTTCTAACAGTTAGGCTTCATTCCAATGCAACTATTGACTGATGTCGTAACTTGTGAATATTGGTAGAGTGAAGCATAGTTGGACCCTGATCGCAGGTGTGTACTTTGCATATATGAACCAGTGATCCTAAGCTTTATTTGAAGAAACAAAATGTCTGCTCCTCTGCTAAGAATATTGGTGTTAGTTTGTTCGGTACAATCTTATCTGAAATCACTCAAAACCAGAAATGTAAAGAAAAATATCATCAGCTGAGTTAAAGCTATGCTGCCTTTAATAATAATTTTTAGAGATGGGTTTTAACGGTAATAAAAATGGAAACAAGGGATTGATGCCATAAAACCTGTCAAATAAATATAAAAAGGACATAAACCCCCAAAATAGCTTTCACGTAAAATCTCACCACAAGATAAAATACAGCTTTTGGGCAAAAAGAGAGTCATATCTCCAGCAACTTCCATAAATAATTCACTGCTAGCTTGTAAACAATAGAGAAGCACAGTATGAATGCCAAAGAGGGTCTTTATATGTCATAAAGCCACTCAAAAAGTGCACTTGCTGCAGCAAGTCTGACTGTGAGCTTTGATGTGCTGGAAAAGAAACTGCTATGCTGAGGTCATCAGTTAGTAGAAAACAATTTCCCTCATACAGAGAAGCAGACTTACTGCTGGGCTTCTGACACAGACAGATTGGATTTAAAAAAAAAACAAGACTGCATAATGTGGGCTTGCAGGGGGAAGGAAACCTTCTACACACTTTCTAAATGACCAAAGCTGAAAGAAAATATATCATCTTCCTTTAATGCCTATCAAAAGTTGACATGATAGTGTGGCAGGTTTCACATGCTGGTGCAGTCACACTTTAAATATACAACTGGTCTGATTTGCATCCTCTTTCTTAACTAAACTGCTTCCATGGAGAACTTAAGCTGCTCTATTTGTTAAGTGTCAGGCTAAATAATTCAAGTGGCACAGATCTGGAGTTCATTTCTTATTACGGGTGTGTTTTTAAAGGTAACTCTGTCTGTCATTTGAAAAATCTCAACACAAGAGGAAAGCCAAGGCTGTTGCAATAATGTCCCTTTCATTTCTAGACTGATACAGCAAGTGAACGAAAAAACCCAGTAACCTGATAAAAAGCTATATAAATATTGAATGTGTGTGCTGACACTTTTAAGACCTCAGCCCTCTGAAGTGGTCAGCACAGCTGACACCATAACAATTACAGTAAAAATAACAGAGTAGAGAGGATGGGCACTAGGTGGAGAGAGAAATGTAAGCTTTGAGATTCCGGTGAAGAAGACAACAATGTGAGGATATATAGTGCTGGGCATGTGATTCAAGAAGCGCAATCAATGCGACAGAAAAGGAATAGATAGAAGATTATTTCTATGTTACAACTCTTGACTTCTTTCATAAGTCCTCTACAATGCTTTGAATTTCATCTGTAATTGCTCTGACCTACTCCACCTCCCAAAAACTTGTGATTCGTAATTTCTTGATACCAAAAGCTTTTCCAAAGTGGTGGGTTTTTTTTTCCTTTGCAACTTTTAAATGTATTCAGAGAGCTAGTTCATATTTTGGTTTGTCTGCAGTTAAGAACACATTCTCTGGCAAAGGAATTGCCTTTTCAAAGGGAAGGAAGAAAGAAACTTCCTCATTTCATGCAGTGAAGGCAAAAGTGTGGGCATCACAGGAAGAAACACAGAAACTATCATTTGCATAGTGCCATTTGGATTAATCACCTCATTGATGTTTTAATGGAATGATTGCAGAAAAAGCTCCAAACTTATGGGCCTTTTAAAACGATGTATTACATTAGTCGAGTTTAATAATGAACATCCTTCTAACAGGCCTCAAGAGCTTGTTTAAGTCATATATTGTAACCCAGAAAAAATATGAAAGCAAGTTTGTGATGCTATCAGAGGACTAGAGGACTGACTGTGACTAAGAACTCAGTCCAGGACAGCACCATTTTCTCAGAAAAATCATAATTTTGAATTCAAATCAAACTAAACCTGAAACTTTCTTTGGAAAAGGATTTTCAGACTTTTCTATTGATGGCTTGCATATCTTATTTCTGACGTGAGGGGTAATTAAGACATAAAGAAAATGTAAAAAAGAACAACAACAACAAAAAGTTTTCTTTTCTTACCTGAGCAAAGCAAAATGTGAATTTCCCTCATCAAAACCAGTACTAATCTGCCCACATGTAGTTACCCTACCTTGCATTTATAGCTTGCAGTTCCCTTACTAAGCTGAATACATACCCTTGATCATACCCATTCTCCCAAACTATGATAATACATTCCCTTGTAAAATATTTCATGTCCATTTGTGATGGAAGGACTCTTTGTTGCAGTAAAGACATACACAGAGCAGCTCAGCCAACTGGCTGTCTGCTTTCAGTTCCCCTCAGGTCCCTGAGCTTGATGGATCATCTCTTCCCAGCTCAGACCTTGCCATAGTCTCTGCTACTGCAAGGGAAAAGGAAAGCATATACCTATCAACAGGAGACTGTTTGCTCAGCTGTGATGTTCACAGGACGCCATATTACAAAAAAAATAAACCAGAAAAAATATAAACTCTGAAAGGTTAAGAGAAGCCACTTTCAGCCAGACGCTGGGAAGTCTCATACCCTCTGCACTCTTGTGGTACGTCTGAGATCAAGCAATGATACTGCATGTGAACTGCTGAGTGCTGGAAAGGAGCCTCGGGCCAGTTTCCTTCCAGATTCTGCTGCTGACAAGTTGGTATGTGTTCAGTCTCACTTTTGCCCTTCCCTAAAGAGAATAAGAAAGCCAAAAATGTCAGACTTTTTGTGGACACAAGGAAGAGCCTGTGCCTTTTGTTATGGAGTCTCTGCTCCAGGCTGTGATATGTCATCTACAAGGGACTCATCACACATGATTTCCAGAACATCTCCAAATTGCTGCCTCTCACAATCCCCCTCCAACAATCATGTGTGTAAAAGGTGATAAATGTAATCAAAAAAACACTGTTTATTGTGTCCGTTGCTTACTGCCTCTGAAGCAGTCTGCGCTATGAGACATTTGGTGGCAAGAAGTCCATCCTGAGTGTCTTCAAATGTGAAAGGTAGACTTTAGCTACCCCTGCCAATAGGACATACATGTTCCACCTCTCCTTTACAGATATCCTTCAGACTATCTGTATCTACTGATACCCAGCCCTAGCTATAGGGCAGACCCCAAACTCATACCTGTGACATTAATGCCTGTGAGGTACTGCAGCCTTCTCTGGGATAAAAGTAAGTCACCTGGACTTCTCTGTGCCAGTGTGAATAGACTTTCAGCCCAATAGAGCTTTAAAATCATTCCTGTGAGAAAAAAGTTTATCATTCTCATTGTCTAGTTAAGTTTGTCTCTTGGCATTTATTCACTGGGATGCTACCTTCCTCTCAGAGTTCAACTAGGAGAAGGTAGAGGCTCATTAAAGCTCGAAGAATACTCATAGACTACCCCTTTGCTTGGTGAAATGCAACAGAAAAATAGGTCACAAGCCAGAGTTCTAACAGCATTCCCTCTAATTTATTCAGTTCAGTCCCAATTTAAAGGGAGTCCTGCCTCACTGCATTATCTACTCATACCTACCGTGTCTCATTGCCGTATTCCCATGTGCAGACACCACAAAGAGCTGGTTCAGCAAAAGCTAACAGCCTTCAGGAACAGACCTAGCTCTACCCCTCAGTACAAGGGTGGAAGCCAAAGCCCAACCAGCAACAAACTGGAAATAAATTATTTCAAGTGTGAAGGGTCAATTAAGGAAAGTGGTCGAGTTTGCACTTCTCAGAGAAAGAGTCACTTCTTTAGCATGCAGCGTACATAAAGCCATGAACTCTCTCTCTTGCACCTTCTCTGCCTACCCTCCGCTCCTCATCTTTTCTCTGTGCCTTACAGCAACGCAACATTCAGTCAGCCCAAGGGGCAAAGTTCCAGGTTTCAGTTTTCCTCACAGAGATCAGCCAGTTAGTTATAATCAGTGTAAGCTTTGCTACCGAGCATTGTCTGCACCTGGCACGGCCTGTACCTAGCACCAAAAAGAAAAAAATATCAGAATGGCCAAATTAATTCTTTATTAAAACTAGCCACTTAAAATTTTATTTCTTCCTCAACGTTGCTATTTTACTAGTGTTTGCATTTGCTGATTTAAGCAGCTGTAAAATGACTACTTCTCTAACACAGGCACGTAAAAAGACAAATCTGATCCTCTGATGAGGTTCAGATGAAATATTTCAGTAACAGGGAAACATTAGGGCTCCCTGTACAAGGCACTGCCTTGGCTTCATTTGCAATGCTTTGAACATCAGTGTTCAAAGAATATGAACACAGACTACAAAGGACTGGTGTAAGGACTGCAAAGTTATTTGGGAGAATCGAAAACCTACTTTATTAGATGAGAATTTAAAAAATCTGGGGTTTATAAAGTTTATATGTTTGGGAGTAGATTTGGTTTGCCCTTTGTAAATACAACATGGTTTGTGATAAACTACAGGAAGAAGTGGAGCTCTTTAATTTAAAGGTCTCTGTAGGTGCATGAATTAATGAGTATAAACTGAGCATTAATATTTATCCAACAGCTCCATGAAGAGAAGGGTCTATTCTTCAGTGAATTGAGACTGTGGAATACTTTCTTGAAGAATAATGTGCTCCAGCAAAACTAGAGAGTTTTAACATAGGGAATGATGAGATGAAGAGAAAGATGTTATATAGCGTGGCTATCTGCAGTAGCAGAGTCCTGAACTCTGTGACACAGGAGGCCATTTCCCACCATAACTCTCTTTTTCTCAGGATGATCACCTACCACCAAGATAGTAACAGGCATTAGGGGTAAACTTACAGGAGTGCCAACAGGGTGAACAGCAGTATCAGAGAAGCTGTGTATTACTGATGGCTTCATATAAACCATGAGCAACTATCAACTTTAACTCAGAGAAAAACAATATGCCATTTTTTTGCTTGACAAATATATCTTTAACACAGCTGTATATTCTCATTCTGAGCCAAAGATGTTAGTATCAGCAGGCACATACATATCTTCATCCTAGAATGAATGCTTTATGTGACCTGGTTCTAGGAAGTATAAATCAAAGGCTTATACTGATATATGCTGAACACTGTAGGCCTCACTTTATATAAATTCAAATGTGTAGCACAAAATGCCACTTTGTGAAAATTTCTGTTTGCACTAGGAAATAATGTAGTTTAGAGGCAAGATACAATGCTTTAATATCTGAAACAGACCTACCTATATAAGCAAGCTTCATAATAATGATTTATTTTCGCATTTATTCATCAGGCAGATAATAAGTGCATCCTTTTTTCCCCTGTCAAGTATAGTCAGCACAGAGAAGGACAAGGCATTACAGTAGATTACTTTACATTCATTTTAATAATGTAGTTTAAATAAAGATGTAAAACTCTTTATACAACAGTGGCAGCATGCAGTCATCCTCAAAGGTTAACCCGTGTAGTGAAATACTTTCAAGGACATGCTCCTGCAACACCTTGAAAATTTCCACCGTAGTATTTCTGATGAAGTTTTCTCCTTGTTGCATGTCTGCTCTGTGCCCTGTCACCAAAGTTGCTTTCTTCTGGGGGTGAATACCTTATCTAACAGGGAGGGAGATGGGGGAGGAAGGGCAGGGGAAAATGGGAAGAAGGAGGAACACAGCCATAAATATTCTGAGGCTGGTGAGATTGTCATTTGAGAAGGCTCCATCATTTCTCCTTCCTTCATCACTGAAACTCCTCCTCAGTAACACCGTCGGAAGCAACCGTTTCAGGATAAGGACCTGTCATGGGCAAAACAGTTTCAGCTTGGGGAATTGCACTTAATGTAATTTATTGCCAATTAACATCAATTTTTAATTACTGATTCAAGTATCAAGAAAAACAGGAAGACAAACAATTAAACAAACACTGAGGGAAACACCTCTCCTCCCTCTTCCCCACGCTCAGTTCAGCCCAGTGCCTCTCCTCCTGCCTTCCCTTGCTCTCACAGCCCATCCTGCTGCCTGCGGAGGGCTGCCAGGCTGCCCGGGAGGGTGCTTTTCCCATGCAGAAGTTTCCTGCTGCTCCTACTTCCTCCTTGCTCTTCATCCTCCTCTGTCCTGGCTTCTTACCGCTCTTCTGCTCCACCACGGAGGGTCCAATGGGCTGTCCCTGCACTGGTCTGGGTTGCCGGCAGCCCCAGTACCTCAGGGTGACCCAGCCCTGGGGGGGGGTCACTCAGGGCAGCCTCTTTCTTCCAGCAGTGGGTCTCCAGCCATGTCTCCAGCACTATCCCTTCCATCCATCTGCCCCATTTCTCCTCGTCCCATGGCTGCTGCTCACCCAAGCAGCACCTGCCCGACTCCCTCTGCTCCCTGATGGCCGGCAGCCACCCAGCTGTGACCAGCACAGGGTGTCTCAGGCCTCCTCCCACCCAGGCACCTGCAGCCCCTCTGCCAGCCCCGCTGCCACAGGTGAGACCCAAAAGAGGAAGATTAGAAAAGGACATCAGCAATTCCCCCAACAAAAGATGAAGCCCCCTGATGGCCATTTCCGAAAAAGGAAGGCTGCAGGATGGACCTCTGAGAGGCACTGCACCTTCCTGGTGCCCAATAACAGCTATCCTCCACGGGCCATGAAAAAGAGCAGGTGAAGTGTCTTACCTGCCGCATTTTCTGGGAGTTTCTTTTTTCACCCGTAGCCTCTTCACTTACTTAATTCTCAAGCCTCGATTGCTTTTCTGCAGAGGCCTTCAAATGTTTATCATTTCCCTCACCTCTCTGCAGAGCAGAAAGCTCAGTTCTGCACTGCACGTCAGTCGTGTTCGCGCAAAGTTGCACAAAGGTAAGGAGTGTCTCCTTTCTCTGAATAGCTGCTCATATTTTCTTACAGAGATAAATAAGTTCCATGCTGCCACTACAATATAGCAGGAAGTGGTGAGAAGGACAAGCAGCAGAGGGTTTAATTTATTTCTGATTTAGTTCATTGTGTAGGTACGCTAGCTGGCTTCTTAAGGCTTGAGAAATGATCACATCAAAACTTCAAGAATCCATACAAGTAAGAGACAAGAATGGAACAAATTGCATGCCAAAATATGATTTATGCCAGGAAAATGACATCATGTTTATATGTAGATATGTTAAAAAAAGCTTATTAAAATCACAGCAGTTTAATAACATAATTCACGAGATTATATTCTATTAAAGCAATCAAAGAAATACAAAATATTTCATTTAGATGCATATTTCAAATTTACGTAGTTCAGGACTCCCATATCAAATGTTGATTTCACATTGTTTTAATTATTATTAACAATGATTCCAAGTGAAAAAAGGTTTATGTGCTTAAAGTTTAATGTTTAAAATAAATCCTGGCTGCACCAAAGGCAATGGAAAAGCTCCCATTACTTAGAACTGGTGCAGCCTTTCACCCATCATGTCCATTCAGTGTCACAAGCCTGAACCACTATTTAGCTGCACAAGGCACTGACTGAGCAAGACTGTATTATGGAGTACTCCCCCTTTCCTGTGCAGTTGTGCCCTTCAGTAAATTCTTAAACAAGCAAAGAGCTGTTTTGCTGAATTGGGGTTGGTGAAAAGTAGAGTATCCCTATTTACAGTTTGATTGACTTGCAGTGAAGAGCATCTCTAACTCCTTTCTGCAATTCCATTTTATAAAAAGACAAAAGTCTGGTCATCTCAAACTTCAATAGATGTGCTTAGAGCTGTGAAAATTAACTCTCACTGGGCAGTTTGTAGGCATCAGTCTAAGAACCAGTTCTGTGATTAATTACAGAACCATTCCCAAAGCTTTCTTTGCCTTATCTCCCTCAAACCTTTTCAAGTTGATTACTGTAACACATCATAGTTACAAATAAAAACTCAACTCTAAGTTATAGCCGATTCAAAATGTGGTACTGCTTTTCTGAACATGAAAATAGATGAGCTTGGCATTCCTATTGAATCCTGAACCAGGAGCAAGGCTTGAGTCCCTTCTTTATGAGGGTTACTCAGTGCAACAAAGGCATCTCTCTCAGTTTGAATTCTTCTAATGTGAATGTTTCAAGTCGAAGGAAGAGTCACCTTCTGAGATCCGAACCTGGTGTGCAGTCCACAGTCATGAAGTTTTTCCTCAATGAGACCAGAATGATCCAGCATCTGGGTAGCTTCACAGAAAACATTATAGCATTATACCCTCAAAGAGCTTACTAAAGACATTAAGCGCTCATGCACACCTCCATAACCTCACCAAGGGGGTCTGGAAAGATAAAAGACCTCATGTGTTTGCTTTAAGAAAAAAACATGCATGGTGATAAAGTACTGGTAACACAGAAAAAGCTCTTTAGTCACCATAAGCATGATAAATACAGGTACTGAGCCAAGACTCAGAAGATGTGGCTTCTCTTTCCAGCTATGCTGTTAGTTCATTGCATAATTCGGGGAGTAAGTCACTTTTCTCATTATTCTTCTTAATTTTTCTGTCATGGAAGATGGGTGTAATAATACATATCTGAAAGAGTTTTGTTACTCAGCCACTCCTCATAAGACTTGTTCTCCAGACTCTTCACCAGCTTCGTTGCCCTTCTCTGGACACGCTCCAGCACCTCAGTGTCTTTCCTGTAGCGAGGGGCCCAAAACTGGACACAGTATTCAAGGTGGGGCCTCACCAGTGCCGAGTACAGGGAGACTAATACATACAAGGCATGAGGCTTGAGATATGAGCAGTCCTTTCCGTAAGACATATTCTGTATTTTTGCTGCTGGCAGTGGCTTAGATTTTACAACAGATATTTCAGTAACCAAAGGATGGAAAATATAATTTGGGATTGGAATGACTATAAATGTGTTTACCATGCAGCTCTTCCCTCACAATTTTTTGGGGAAGGGAACCTTCAACCTTGACTTCCATACCTGCCTCAGGAGTTTTTCAACGCACTGTTGACCTGCAACGTTAATTGCACCAGAACTGTATGTATGTGCAGTCATATCATAGGCATTGATTATTTAATGAAATAGCATACATTGCTATCTGCTCCCTTCAGCCAAGTTCTCCTGACCTGTTTTGGGTCTCTGAGGTTCCTGGGGTAAGGTACTGTGCAGTGGTTCCTGCATCACTCAAAGGCAATAAAGATGAGAGGAGACAAAGAAGACACTGTCAGCAAGGAGGGCCTGAACACTCTGCTCCCATAACACTGGGACAACGGTAAAAATGATAGGAGACAGCTGCGATGAGAAAGAACCTCACAGTAGGTGTGCTACAGAAAAAGGAAAAAGGCAGTAAAGAAAGGAAAAAAAATGGAAGTTAGACTGGTTGTGACAATGGTGTATTCAAGGAAGGGGGCTAGAAAAGAGAAAAGGAAGGAAAAAAGTTTTATATTGTTCCTATTAAATGAAACATCGTCAGGAAATTTCAAGAATATAACACTATCCCAGAAAAAGCTTAGGAACAGTAGAAAATAAAAGTAAAAGTGAAAATTCAAACAATTTGTTTGTTTGTTTGTTTGTTTAGGAAACTGAGGGATACTAGATGATCCCAACCATGCTGTACTAACTTGAGTAGTAGAAAAATGCAACAAAAAAGACAATGAAGATACTTTTTTAACAGCACAACCTACCTGCTGAATGATTTAAAATACTGATATGCATGAAATAGTTTCTCTAAGAGTTGAAGTGCTATCAAACATATTAGACAGATGAAACACCTGGGAAATGGCTGATCCTTCTTTTCAGCTTGGGACTAGATTGTGCAGAGCAGAACCTGGAAAGAGTTGCCATGCCTGTTGTGTCCATTTTGGACATTTACACGTGCCTGTCCCAACAGCATCAGGACTCTGTTCCCACCAGTGGACACCTGTGAGTTTTCCAATATCCCCACCCTCAGACAGCCTATGAAAAGCCTTGGTTCATTCCGCTCTGCTTTTTCCTCTGTTAAGGTGACAGTGCTTTCTATTTAACTTAATTAATAATCAATGCTTAATTTGATTAAAAGCTGAAGGGTTCAATTATGTGTATTAAATAATCCTTTATTTTGATCAGTTTTGTTGCCATTAATGAGGTAATATTCTATAATTAAATCACTGGATACAGAAAGTTGCTGTATAATTAATAAGACCATGGTCCTAAATGACTTAGAATAATGAACCCAAGCAAGGCCCAGATAATTAAAAACGCTCATGACTAAAACCTGTGACATATTTCCTAACTACATTTGGAGTGCAAGGGTGATCTTACCAACAACACATTGCAACGTGCTCTCTGTGTGACCTTGGACAAGGTATATAATCTTGCTGAAGTAAAGTTCCCTATCTGTAAAACAGTAAACTTTTGTTTTAACAAGGTCTTCCGGTAAGCACTTCATGGCAAGGAGAAGCACTCACCCTGTGCATGCACAGTGCCTAGTAAGAAGGGATTTTCTTGGTATTAACAGAATATAAATAATAACAGTTAGGGAACTAAATATAACTGTAGCAGGTAAGAAGGAAGGTACACCTTTCTCAATATCCTTTCAAGGACAGCTGCAACTGGCAGATGGTTAAAGAAATACTAAAAGGTCAGGCAAGGACTGCGTGGTGTCTCTGTCTCACTCCAACAAAATACAGTTAATGGAATTCATGAGATGCATCGTGGTGTTTAACAGCTCACACTCTCAGTGGGTTTGGAACCCACTTCTACATCTGATCACCACAACATGCCCCCATAAGGAGTGCTGCAATTCAATTATGGTGTAAAAATGTACTTCCTTATTTTTATTTTCTGTCTCTAGCTGCTATTTTTACTTCATGCCCTTTATATAATGCGTTATGAAGACAAAGGAATAAACTTTCTCCATACATCTTCTCCATTACATTTATTATTTTATATTTATGTGTATATATATATTTATCTCATATCATCCTGAGTCATCTCTTTTCCAACCTGTTCAAGGTTTTCCTGGAAAGAAGCCATTCTACCACCGTTACATTCCCTTGACCTTTTTTCTTTCACTTTCCCTTTGCCAAGAAACATAAAGAATAACTATACATACTGTTCAAGATGTGGTACAACACAAGTTTATAAAGTGGCATAATGATAGTCTATATTTTGTTCTCATTTCATTTCCTAACTGTTCTTAGCACACTTTTTGCTCCTCTGAACACTGTTGACCATTTCACTGATGTTCTAATAGCACCAGCTACAATAATTTCAAGATCTCTCTCCTGAGAGGCAATAGCTAATTTAGGACCCATCATTCTGTATGTACAATTAAGGATGTGTTTCTCCATGTGCATCTCTTTGCATATATTGACCTTGAATTTCATCTGCCATTTTACTGTCCATTCATTCAGTATCATGAAATCCTCCTGTAAGTCTTTGCAGTCAATTTGAGAGTTGAATACCTTGAATAATATCTCATCAGCAATAAATTTTGTTACCCTGTATCTACCTTCTTTTCTAGGTCATTTATAAATATATCGAACAGCTAGACTTCCTGAACAGCAGCATCCATTGTAATGCCTCTCCTTCTCTGTACCTTTTTTTCGTTTCACATAATCACATAATGACATTTTCCCATCTTTGCATTTCTTATCATATTTGCTTATATTAAGCCACAAGAGGAATTTATCTTTTATCTCAAGATAGCTTAGTTTTCTTAAACCATTTTGATGAGGGATCATGTCAAAAGCTGTTTGTAAATCCAAGTAGATCAAATTGTTAATTACATTCAAATAGCACTGACTCTTTCAAAGAATCATAGAATGTTAGAATCATAGAATGGTTTGGGTTGGAATGGACATCAAAGATCATCTAGTTCCAACCCCCCTGCCATGGGCAGGGACACCACCCACTAGACCAGGCTGATCAAAGCCCCATCCAGCCTGGCCTTGAACACTTCCAGGGATGGGGCATCCACAACTTCCCTGGGCAACCTGTTCCAGTGTCTCATCACCCTCAGAGTAAAGAATTTCTTCCTAATATCTAATTTAAATCTACCCTTTTCCAGTTTAAATGCATTACCCCTCGTCCTATCACTATGTTCCCTGATAAAGAGTCACTCCCCATCTTTCCTCTAGGCCCCCTTTAGGTACTGGAAGGCTGCTGTAGGGTCTCCCCGGAGCCTTCTCTTCTCCAGGATGAACAACCCCAACCCTCTTAGCCTATCTTCATAGGAGAGGTGCTCCAGCCCTCTGATCATCTTCATGGCCCTCCTCTGGACTCGCTCCAACAGGAACATGTCCTTCTTATATTGGAGGACCCAAAGCTGGATGCAGTACTCTAGGTAGGGTCTCATGAGAGTAGAGTAGAGGGGCAGAATCACCTCCCTCAACGTGCTGGTCATAATTCTTTTGACGCAGCCCAGGATATGGTTGGCTTTCTGGGCTGCAAGCATACCTTGCTGGCTCGTGTTGAGCTTCTCATCAAACAACACCCATAAATCCTTTTCCTCAGGGCTGCTCTTAATCCCGTCCTCCCCCAGCCTGTATTTGTGCTTGGGATTGCTCTGACTCACGTGCAGGACCCTGCACTTGGCCTTGTTGAACTTCATGAGGTTCCACCTCTCAGGCCTATCCAAGTCCCTCTGGATGGCCTCCCTTCCCTCCAGCGTGTCAACTGCACCACACAGCTTGGTGTTGCTGGCAAACTTGCTGAGAATGTATTCAATCCCACTGTCAATGTCACCAACAAAGATGGTAAACAATGCTGGTCCTAATACTGACCTCTGAGGAACTCCACTCGTCACTGGTCACCACTTGGACCTCAAGCCGTTGACCATGACTCATTGAGTGCAACCATCCAGCCAATTCTTTATCCATGGAGTGGTCCATCCATCAAATCCATGTCTCCCCAATTTAGAGACAAGGATGTTGTGCGGGACAGTGTCAAATGCTTTGCCCAAATCCGGGTAGATGACATCAGTCACTCTACCCTTATCCACCAATGCTGTAACCCTGCCATAGAAGGCCACCAAATTTTCCAGACACGATTTGCCTTTAGTGAATCCATGTTGGCTGTCACCAGTCACCTCCTTATTTTCCATGTGCCTTAGCATAGCTTCCAGGAGGATCTGTTCCATGATCTTGCCAGGCTCAGAGGTGAGACTGACAGGCCTGTAATTCCCCGGCTCTTTGTTTCTTCCCTTTTTAAAAATGGGGGTTGTGTTTCCCCTTTTCCAGTCAGTGGGAACTTCACTGGACTGCCATGACTTCTCAAGTATGATGGGTAGTGGCTTAGCAACTTCATCCGCCAGTTCCGTCAGGACCCATGGATGTATCTCATCAGGTCCCATGGATTTGTGCACCTTCAGATTCCTTAGATGGTCTCTAACCTGATCTTCTCCTACAGTGGGCAGTTCTTGATTGTCCCACTCCCTGCCTTTGCTTTCGGTGACTTGGGCAGTGTGGCTAGGGCACTCGCTGTTGAAGACTGAGGCAAAAAAGTCATTGAGAATCTCAGCCTTCTCCATATCCCAGGTAACCAGGTCTCCCATTTCCTTCCAGAGAGGGCCCACATTTTTCCTAGTCTTCCTTGAACCACTGACATACCTGCAGAAGCTTTTCTTGTTGCCTTTGATGTCCCTTAAATCTGATGCCAGATTAAATTGTATCAGGGCTTTAGCTTTCCTAATCTGACCCCCGGCTGCTCAGGCAATTTCTCTGTATCCCTCCTAGGCTTCCTGTCCTTGCTTCCACCTTCTGTAGGCTTCCTTTTTGTCTTTGAGTTTGTCCAAGAGCTTCTTGTTCATCCATGCAGACCTCCTGCCGTTTTTGGCAAACTTCCTCTTAGTTGGGAAGCACTGCTCACGAGCTTGGAGGAGGTGATCCTT
>VYZM01007693.1:9252-24814 GCA_013398915.1 Dromas ardeola | reverse complement strand
AAAAAAAGAAAATATGTTATTTAGTATCAAACAATTTTCATCTCTTTTTGCAACTATGCTAAGGTAAAAATTTCCAGATCAATTAAAAACAAAAAGAGTTTAATATTTAATTACTGGTATCACATAGAATCGTAGAATACCAAGTTGGAGGGGACCTCAAGAATCATCTGGTCCAACCTTTCTTGGCAAAAGCATGGTTTAAACAAGATGGCACAGCACCCTGTGCAGATGAATCTTAAAAGTGTCCAATGTTGGGGAATACACCACTTCCTTGGGGAGATTATTCCAATGGCTGATTGTTCTCATTGTGAATTTTTTTCCTCTTGTGTCCAATTGGGATGTCCCCAGGAGTAACTTGTACCCATTACCCCTCATCTTTTCCATGTGACTCCTTGTAAAAAAGGAGTCTTCATGTTCTTTGTAGCCACCATTTAAATACTGGAACATGGTGATAAGGTCTCCTGTAAGCCTTCTTTTCTCAAGGCTGAACAAACCCAATTCTCTCAGCCTTTCCTCATGTAGCAGGCTTCCCAGTCCTTTGATCATCTTTGTGGCCCTTCTCTGGACACTCTACAGCCTGCCCACATCTTTTTTGTATAACAGGGACCAAAACTGAACGCAGTGTTCCAGGTGTGGCCTGACAAGTACTGAGTAGAGTGGGATAATGACTTCTTTATCTCTGCTTGTGATGCCCTTGTTGATGTGACCCAGCATCTTGTTGTCTTGCTTTGCCACTGCAGCACACTGTTCACTCATACTGAGCTTGTTGTCCACCAGGACTCCCAGGTCCCTTTCCACAGAGCTGCTCCTCCACCGGGTAGATCCCAGCCTGTGCTGCACTCCTTCCCAGGTGCAAGACCTCACATTTGTCATTGTTGAACTTCATAAGTTTCTTGTTAGTCCACTCTTCCAGCCTATCCAGGCCTTCCTGCAGGTTGGCTCTCCCTTCTAAAGTGTCCACTTCCTCACTCAGTTTGGTATGACCAGGGTACAGTTGATCCCATCATCCAGATCACTTATGAAGACACTAAACAGTGTTGGGCCCAATATCGATCCCTGGGGGACCCCACTTGTGACAGGTTCCCAGCTGAAAAGGAGCGATTTACCACCATCCCCTGGGTGCAGCCTGTCAGCCAGTTCCCCACCCACTGCACAGACCACTTGTCTAGACTGTAACGCATCAGTTTCTCTAGGAGGAGTCTGTGGGGAACCACATTGAAAGCCTTGAAGAAATCCAGGTAGACAATGTCCACTATTCACCCCACATCAATCGAGCATGTTACTTTGTCATAGAAGGCAACCAGTTTTGGTGAATCCGTGATGGATTTTCCCCAACACACACTTCATTTGAATTGTGATAGCCCCCAGGAGGATTCACAGAATCATAGAGTGGTTCAGGTTGGAAGGGACCTTAAAGATCACCTAGTTCCAACCCCCCTGCCATGGGCAGGGACACTTCCCACTAGATCAGGCTGCTCAAAGTCTCATCCAGCCTGGCCTTGAACACTTCCAGGGATGGGGCATCCACAACTTCCCTGGGCAACCTGTTCCAGTGCCTCACCACCCTTACCATAAAGAATTTCTTCCTGATATCCAATCTAAATCTGCCCTCTTTCAGTTTGAGGCCGTTATCCTGTGTCTTACCATTACAATCCTTGATAAAGAGTCCCTCCCCATCTTTCCTGTAGGCCCCCTTTAGGTACTGGAAGGCTGCTATAAGGTCTCCCTGGAGCCTTCTCTTCTCCAGGCTGAACAACCCCAACTCTCTCAGCCTGCCCTCATAGGAGAGGTGCTCCAGCCCTCTGATCATCTTCGTGGCCCTCTTCTAGACCCGTTCCAACAGGTCCATGTCCTTCTTGTGCTGAGGACTACAGAGCTGGACGCAGTATTCCAGGTGGGGTCTCACCAGAGCAGAGTACAGGGGCAGAATCACCTCCCTTGACCTGCTGGCTACACTCCTTTTGATGCAGCCCAGGATGCAGTTGGATTTCTGGGCTGCAAGTGCGCATTGCCCGCGCACGTTGAGCTTCTTGTCCACCATTCATTCCACAACTTCCTTGCATTGAAGTCTCCTTCCTTACCAGTTCCATCTGGGTGGAAGCATCAGACATCTCAGGGGCTTTCTCTGTAGAAACACTGGTTTTAACTCTGAGGCTAGTGCCCACCATTATGGCAGAGACCCACAGCACCTTCTTTGGCTGTGGGCCTACAATCAGGGTGCACGGCCCTTCTCATGCACCCCTCTGTGCAAACTGCTGTGCCCTCTCAATCCCTGTTTGCCCTGCGCGCAACACTCCTTGGTCACTAACACTCCCTAGTGCTTTTTAAATCTCCCACGGTTGCTCCTGGCAATGTTCAAGCTGCATCAGCCCCCCTCGTGAGAGCTGCCGGCTTCTGGCAGGGCTCTCTGCTCTTCCTCAGTTTTCCCTGGCTCTGGGAAAACCCCTGTACACCTCTATCTAGCGCTCAGCCACAGAACTTATTGTTGCTGCAGCTGCATGCCTAGAGGCTGGGTGAATCAAACTGTACCTATATAAAAAGAAAGACTTCTTTTCAAAATGCTGACATTAGAAGGCGGACAAAAATCACTATTATAGCATATTTTAGGAATATAAAGGTTGTAAGCTTCCTTTTTTGCAAATAATTCTCACTACCTCAAATAAATCCAAGTGAAAAAAAAAGAATATTACATGAAGAGTTAAAAAAAAATGGAAAAAAAACCCAGTAATATTTCTCAAGATTTAATGTCCCCTCTCTCCAAATCTCAACAACATCAGTATAACTGTAAAGGTTTAGTATAAGGTGGAAAATCACAGGCTATCTTACAGATGTGAAGAAACATTTTTCAGGGATAAAAATATATTTCATTTCAACATTTTTAATAAATACAATCTTCTCTATAGTAGTATTCTTTTTACTATCCTGTATTTTGAATATGAAATACAAAAAAAAGTTATAGGAGATGATCTCTGACCTTCAATTTTTTAAATATTTTATTAATTTAATTTCATTTTATTTTATTTTAATAGGCATGAGAAACAAGAGAGTAGAGGAGAATGAAGTAACAGGATGAAGTCACTCACCTGAGTTCACAAGGTCACAGCAACTGTGACAATGTATTGCATATTGCATTGCAATATACCTGTATTGACTCCTAGAGCAGGACTGCATCTTTAAATAGTTGCTATCTTACTATCGAACAACAATTGTGTATATAATATGCAGGTATAAAAGTGCATAGAAGAACCACATATAGATGGCTAAACAATGTCATAATTTAAACTTATTCACCCTGAATTTGGAACTAGGATAGGATAAGAAATGTTTTGAAATACACTATGTATTTTGTATGTGCCTCATAGACTGAGAGAGCTATATAAAGACTGGTTTAGACATCTTAAATATTTTAGTGGAGCCGTTTTTCATTTTTTTTCCCACCTGTTAAACCAGGTGACACAGTCTCTGTAAACCCAGATGTCCACAGCTCAGAAGGAGCTGTATAGTTTCTGATAATGTGCTAAAACAGTGACTATGTACATCAAAAAGCCAAGTCTTTAATACAAGGACAATCACATTACTTTGTAAATGTACAGCATACATAAATACATGTTGCATATTGATGGAGTAAAATGCGTTTTTTTTCAGTATAACTAAAGACATATATTAATGAGCATCATTTTATTAAGTCAAGATCATTACCCATTTTGTTTTGATGGTAAACTGGCCAGTTTATTTTGAAGTGTTCTCCCAGCAGCACACAGCAGTTCTGCCTGAGGCAGTAAATCCTCATTTGCCAATGTAAATATGTATGTATATGTTGATTATATATGGTAGCATATATGTATTTATAAACCTCTGTGTATGTGTGTGTGTGTATCGATGTATTTGTAAACTTCTGTATACATACGTATAAGTATACATATATGCAAGCAGAAGTTTATAGATACCTAGATTCATATACATATACATACATAACATATTGTAAATATTTAGATACTCTAGCTCTACAGTGAACATAATCTTTCAGAATATCTGAGATTGCTCTGTGGTCCATATAAAAACTGTTGTTTTCTTAGTCTATTAGGTTCTGAAGCAGTGTCCATAACTTGCATACTCTAAAACCAACGGTATTGACACCCTTGTTAGTAGTCTCATAAAAAAAAATACTTGTTCAAAAAGACTTACAAACTGAATCCAGCCTGTGTAACCCTTGGCCACTGAGACATGAGCCTGCGGCACTTATCTGTCATGTATCCCTTTACACCTCTAAATCCCCACAGTACAGACCATCTGCACCCGTAATCAGATGGCCAGACTTTAGAGCAATATACCTTGTTTATAAAGGGCAGTTCTAATTTACAACCACCTCTATTTTAGGAGGTACTCTGGGAGCAAACCTCTGATGCTTTTGGATCAGCCATCTGTCTCCACTCTTGCCAAGTTACCTCTAGGTTATGCTCTTTCCCCTCTTCAGCATATTATCCTGTTTGTTGCACACTCTCGTAGAGGGAAGATCAAGAGAAAGAGTATTTGAGCAGGTAAGACAAGGAAGAATGGTCCTACAATATACATTCACATGCTCTTCTAAGCAGATATGGTTTTAACAATGGGATGAGGCAGCTTTAGGCACTTTCTGCTGTGGTATTTCCTGCCTCTTCTGGCCCTGACTTTCAAGGGGAGAGGGGGTCATACAGGGATAGATAATACCCTTTGCACAGCCTAAAAGCATTAGCACCACCCACCTAGGTGTGTGCTGTGGGGCTCCTGGGGGCTGGAAAATCCCTGTGTGGCCCTGGGCATCTCTGCCCAAACCCATCACATCATCCGCAAGTGGCTCTCCAGAAGAAATTAGCTCTCTTCCTTTGCAAGCTGCAGCCACATTCACCTCTTCAAGAACGGTCTACCAGATAAGTCCGAAGCCTGCTGTACTGGTTGTCCTGAAGATAAACTCAGTCTACAGGAAGCTAATTGATACACAGAAGTGTAGTCATTATGCAAATCCAGCACTTTGGCCCACACTTGTGTTTCCTTAAAGGTGTTCACCTGTAAAGTGCCCAAACCATGGCAGGCTGCTCATTGTTCCTGCTGCCTTTATATGTCCTGATGTGTCGCCGAGGTGCGGGAAGTTTTGAACAGATAACACAGGCTAAATTACTTTCTGGAAGAAGACGAAGTGGGACCAAGATTTCAGCAAATCTCCAAACATCATGCTGTTTCACTGCTCAGAGCACATATTCCATCCACTAGTGAGAGCAGCCACAAGCACCAGAACTTCTGCTGCACTAGAAATGATGTTGGCACTTATGTTTCTTGGAAGAAAAACAGGAAGGTAGGAATAAAATACAGAATCTTAGGGAAAAGATAGCTAGATTAAATATTTTTTTATTTGCAAAGAGGCATGAAAAATTTTTGCTGCCTTCCTTCAGCAGGTTGATAGACCGTGACCATTGTAAAACTAGCTCTAATACAATCCACACATCTATGCTGAAAATCTGTCAGTCTCCAGAGTAGCACAGTTAGCAAATTTCATGTTCGCTAAATTCACATTTGTATCAGCTGCATAATGCAACAACCTAAGGAAAAAAAAAAAAAAAGAAGAAAAAAAAGAAAAAAGTTGAAAAATACCTTTAAGAACAGCTACAGTGAGTGGATTTCGCAGTCTGAATACTATTGATAGAATGTTGTAAAAACAGAAGTCGGCATAATCATGTCAGCTCCGGGAGTATCTATCATTTTGTTTAAATAGCCACTAAATCTCTATAGAGAAATTCTGTGAAACGGTATCAGGGCAACATAACATTTGTTTTGAAAAAAAATATTACAAGTCTTTTGGAGGAAATACCTAAATATTTATATTTATGTTATTATTCACTAGGTACGTGAAATATTCAGATGAGCTTGGTTTTGCTTCATGCAATCCCTGCATTTTACAATTATTTCATCAGTTTCAAACACTGTCTTCATTACTATGGTGTCACGGTATGCTGGAAAGAGTACCAGCCGAATTGCTCTTTCATCATCAGTCTTGCATCATTTTCTTGAGAAACCTGCCCAGTCCTGGTATCACTAAGGCCTCATGAATTCATATCCTTGATATCAACATTACTACTTTTATTATGGGTTTGTCTTTCTAATGGTATTATTATAGAAATATAACTTGCAATGAAGACCAAAGTAATGTTGATATTGCTTATTTTTGGATAAGGAAATAGATGTTCATTCTAGAAAAAATTACACAGCTGGATGCAGCTCCTAGATATGCTATGTCCCTCCCAGATTCCACCTCCCACTTTCCTGTTGAAACTCCTTGTGGATTAGTATTTCTCTGGTCTACTTCCATCTAAATGAAATGGGTCGGCAAAAGGCTGTTATTTAAATGGTTCAGGTCTGTGGACAGAGATCCTGGGCACACCTCCACTGTTGAGAGATGTCACCACCCGGCATAGCTTGATTTTTATTGATGTTTCTCAACCAGACTTGATTTAGAACTGTTAAAATGTTCCTGAAGCTTAGTAAAAATCAGCCAAGTGAGGTCAGACCTTGTATTTAAAATTCTTGAGCTCATCTGACCAGGCAAAGGAAACATTCTTCATTATATTCAGCATCTATAGTTCAGACACCTCTCACTTTCCATGGCAAAATTTCAATTCCTTTAACAAGAGTTATAGAAAACAGGTTTTTTGATTCTTTTCTTTTTCTTTGAAAACAATTTTAAAAGAATGGAACTTTTTTTATTTACTATAATTTATCTCTTTTTTAAACATTCCAGGAAAAATTGAGATTTTATTGTAAGGATATTTCAAGGAAGTGGGAACTTATATTAAAATATGCTCTTTAAAGCAATAAATGGCTATGAAATGTTGCATTTACTTGTAAGTAAATGAGTAGAACATTCCTGTTCAATCCACTTTTACTCTGTTAAGAACCTGAATAGAGTTCATATATACAGAGGATATATTTCCAGAACGAGAGTAAAGAAAGTCAGGGGTTTTTCTATGAAATACTGAATCAATTCATGTCTCAAACTATTTCTGAATGCCACAATATAATTCTCTGAAGTGTCATTTTTTTGGTACCAGTGAACCTGTTGAGTCAGAAATGAGACTTCTCCAACCTTTGTCTACTTTTAGTGTCACCACATTCTGTTTAAATCTTTCTGAGGTGCTTAAACACTTGGGTAAATGCAATTTATCTTCCATTTTCAGGAAGTTTGAATCGGAAGTGCCAAAATATTATAAGTTGTTCTTCAGGGATTTTGGCTTAAAAGTGCTATTGGCAAAGTAAAAAAATATCTGAAAATCTGTAATTTTCTCTCCCATTTCAGTGGTCAGAGATTCAGGAATCCAAATACTTCAGATCTTGTAGGAATATACTGGACTACCACATTTCCACCAATTATTACATTGTGTCAAGTATTAATCTAGTTCTTACTGGTTTAGACTGTCCTCATCCCTTCTTTGCTGCTAGGACTGAGGTTCGGATGTATATTTCGTATTGAAGCAAAACTCTTATTGCCTATCTATCATATAGGCTATAGACAGTGAAAGGAAAATCAGCTAGCTAATTGATTCCAAAGCCACTTATCAGCATACCAAACGTTGGGACCTGTTTCCACATTTATTTTTCATCCATAGATGAAAATAATAGATGGAATGCTGATTCTGTGAGGGTTTCTGTATTGATTATTTATGCAAGTTTTATCTGTTATAATTATCTATGTATTTATCTATCTACCAACATTTGTATATAAAAAACAAAAAAATAGATACACATATAAACATATATAATTAAGGTATGCCACGTAATAATGGTTTCTGTTTGTTCCCGCTTTTTAAATTCTCTCATTATTTCATTAAAAAAAGGCTCTATCATACAAGAGCTCATCAACCGATACTCATTGCTCAAAATGCCACGTATAAGTTTGTAATCTATATGGAAAAGTTGACAAAGTGCCAAGGATTATCACCTTCTATGATGAATAATGACTGTACAAGTGTTTGTCCCTCAATCATAAACTCTTGCTGTCATATTCTATATTGAAAAATCTGGAAAGTTGCAGATTATGAGAAGCAATGTGCTATGGCATATGTACAGGGAACATATATCCTTTATCCTTTGAATTATTAATTAGAAAATTTGATTTGTTTTTTTTTTTTTCCTTACGAATTGCAATTTTGCCAAACCATTAGGTTCTGAAGCAATGATTCATGACCCTGAAATCTTTAGATTAGTTCTAACTTCAGATATCTAAAATATTGAATGGACGAATATAATTTGCCTTCTTGTATGTGAATCTGTAGAAATAAAGTTACCATGTTTTCCCCTCTAACAATAGAACTAACAGCATTACATTATGATTTTTAAGAGAATGTTGAGATACATCATTCTTGTGATGCTGTAAAAACACCACTAAATTTGAGTAAACACACATAAAAAAGCCTACTTCATTCTGGAAGCTGACCAGGGTGGGATTTGAAACAGACAGAGACCACTGTCGATCTTCCCCCTTGCTTCCTGAATAAAAGTAATAGGAATCATCCATGCATTAGATCAAGGAAATAAAAAAAAAAAGAAAAAAAAAATCAGTCAGATTTACAATATAGGCACCAAACTCAGACTTTACAGGCATCTCTCTGACTATAGATGGAGCCAGCTAACATCCATAGCATGCATAGGCCAAATTGCTCATTGACTTAAGCCAACAATGTGAAAGGCTGAATGCTTTATCTTGCCAACAACTGTAGGTCTGTTTGTTGATTGCATCTATAGCTTTCATCATTTTAAGCAACTTTCTTCCATTACCTGGAAAAGCCCAAACTTTATTTCTCTTGTCAAAACACATATTAGTTTAGTAATACAGACTGAGCTCCTCCTGAACATGTGTAACATGCAATTTTCTGAGTTTTGCAGCTTAGCTGAATTCCACAGAGCTTTCTCAGAGATGGCAAAAGCGGGTATTCCAGATAGCAGGGCAAGCATCCTGCCAAATTTAAAATTGTTTCTCCAAGGCATGGACAAACTACAGCTTTCTGCCAAATGACTGTATGATTAACACAAAGCAAGCAATGTATTTTGTCTCTAAACTCATACTGAAATTTACCCTTTTCTGTCTGTCAAAACACAAACCCAAACAACTGAAACTAGTCTCAGACAGACATATGAAGAACACATCAGGAATAAAAGTCTTAAATGTTTGGCAAAATTTTATATAAAGTCCTAAAAATAAAGACTTACAAACTCTGAAATAATGTGGGTATAGTAAGTTCTGTCCTCCATCTCCTTCTCCTCAAAATTTGAATTTTAGTGGGACCATTTTTTTAAAAATTTTCTTTCTTTAGATTATTAGAAAACTCCTTTAGTGAAAGGAGCAAAGTGAGAAAGAAATAGAAAATACAAAAATTTGTAATTTTTACATTATCACAGATAACAGAAAGAAGGCAGCATATTATGACAAAATTTTCATCTCATCACAGCCATGTTCACATGCAGACGTATCTATTTCTGTCAGATATTCTATACAATCATAATGTTAAAAAAGGAAATAAATGTCTCTGTAAATATTATGTTTATGCTTAATCTAAAGTTTCTTCGTGTACTTTATCGAATACTAACAAAACATTGCAGGGAAAACATGATTCATTTCCTTCAAAGAATGACTGTTTCATTTGGAATGATAATTTAAAAGCTGAATAGCCCTGATTTAGAGGAATAAATCTCTGTTTCATTTAAAAAAAAAAAAAGGAAGAAAAAAAAAAAAGAGAGAGAGAAAAAAAAATAAACCCTCAGATCCTGTTATCAAGGAGATAAGAAAAAAAAACAGACTGAAAGTATTTAGAGTTCATAAAAGATACCATTTGTCCCATTCTTTTGTGATTTATTTCCCATAAGCTGCGTTCAGGTACAATGCAACTTTTGCTATTGTTTTAATAAATCAAAACTATTGGTTCATGTCAACTCTGATTTACCAAAACTCACAAACTCTTCAGGTTTGAGCTTAATGACTATGTTCCTATCAGTAAAATAAATAGAGGCAGGACACAGATTTAAACCCTGGGCATTTTCTTCACTCTTTAATAGTGAACTCTCGCCTCCGGCATTGTTTTGGTTTGTGTGAGCTAGCACTTTTCCAGATAATGTTTAGGCCATTGATGGTTCCCAGCAGGCAGGATAGAAAAAGCCACTGTATTGGGGTAAGAAAGAGAGCTGTGATGTGCCAATAATCCTTAATGCTGGAGCATGAGCCTTTTTTTTTTTTTAATAATATAGATGTATCCAGTGAAACTCTGGATGCTCACAATAACTATGTCTCTAGTACTTTACCAATCTGGACATAAATTGAGGAGCAGACTAGCTCTTATTTCTATCCCAACCAGAAATACTGTGGAGGTCATATAAGTTTTACTGAACACTCATGTCCTTACGTGTCCTTAGCTTTCCCATATGCAGTTTTCTTAGGACTTAAGGAACCAAAGAGCCAAGAAGTAGCCATAAACATAGCATTTCCCATAATGCACTCACACCTTTTCCACACAGAAGCCTCAGGCAGTGGATGTTCATGAGTGCCTAGTGGCAAACTACCCATCTAATTGCACACTGGTGCCCTGTTGTACCCCTAGGGCCTCCACAGAAACCATCTGCAGCCATTGTGGCCTTCAGTCATGCCCAGATTCTTGCTTCTTATTTTGTGGTTTGAATTAAAAAGAAGTCTCAGAGCTGAGTGATCTCTTGGAAGAATGAAATCGATGCATCCAAAGTTTTCAGTATTTAATACAGTATAAACAAATAGCTTTAAACTTAATCATTAAAACTTACCGAGATAGTTAAGTTCATTAATTGGTATGGATAACATCAAATGCACAAAAATCAGGGTTGTGGTACTTTTGAAAGGTTGTAATCCATGGAAATAATAATAATAATTAAAAAACAAACAAACAAACACCTTAAATGGTAATAACTTAGCTTCATATTCTTCTTCCTGACTAATTATCAGTCAAATTAGCACCTGACATTCCTCTGAACCTGACATTCCTCTGAACCTTTAGAAGGGTTTAGGAGGTAACTTAGGCAAAATTGCTCTGTTCTGAAGCAATTATAAATGTGTTTTTAAAATAAGCCAATATTTGGAAACTTGTAATGTCTTAACTTTGTCTCCATCCGTTGTTCAGTAATACATTTAAGTAAGTCTTACTGTACAGTATGTAAATAGAAGTGTAATATGCACGGTACTATATTTTTCTGTTTGATTGTAGTACTCATAATCTGTACCTTTGGGAAACAATACCTTTAACATTAGTAAGAAGCATAACTTTACAGGCTGTAAAAAAACCCCAAATCACATCGATTTATTCCTAAGAGAGTCACTATAAAAAACAAACAAGGCTTTTTTTAGTATTTCCCCCCCTATATTTTTGCTTCCAGCTGACTCTATGGATATCACATATATTGTTTTCATTTCTGTACACTGTAACCCACCTGAGAGTTCATAAAACATGTGCGTGTTCCTTGTGATTTGCCAAACTCAGTAAATAGTAGAAATATATTAAGTTTGCACATCCCTAGTAGGACTATTAGGGAATAAGAAACAATGACCCGTACAAGAAGCCAGAATTCAACAGGGATATAAAGTAGATTGATCATAGTAAAAGAAACCTACCAAAAGAAAATAATACAGTATTCAACTTTTTCAGGTCTCAAGGTAGCTGCCTAGGCAGCTGAAACTGCAACCACAGCTACTTTTTATTATTACTATTTTTATTTAAATATGTATTTAAATAAACTTTGTGACAGAATTTTTTTCTCACAGACATTAAGAGTTGCAACAAACTTTTTTCCATGTATCTGATAGTGGCTAGACAAATGCCATATGAAATGAAATACATTTAATGTGTGAGATGAATTTTGGAGCTATCCAAGTCTCTACATGGGGAATATAGACATAGGAAAACATTTTCCTAATTTAGATGCCTGTCAGGTGCATAAAGTTAGATGAAATTGGCTTGGGCTAGATTGGCACTTTGCCTTTTTCCAGCTGAGGCTGAAGAGACACAGATCAACATTAGGGACTTCTTTTCATTTTCTCCCCAACACGTAGCATTTATGCCATGGCATAAAATCTGATCCCTTCCTGCAGTACACATGGATTCTTTAATCACCTGGTTCTTTGTTCTGTGCTAGTTCTACATGGAAGAACTTGCAATATATGAAAAAAAAAAAAATTAAAATTTATAACAACATTTTCTTCCCTAGTACATTCTTCTATTAAAAAATAATTCTGACAAGATTTTCATATAACCCTGCGACCAGTGGTTCTTTCTGTGATTCTAGGCCTTTAAAGGTAACTAGTAAGAAGGAAACACTAGCTGTGGGGATGTAGGTGATTATTATATGAGATGAATCTCAGTCTGTCAAGTCTAATCTTAGATTTTATGTCCAGACAATTCACTGAGTAGCCCGAATTTTCAGAAGAGCTAAATTCCAAGCAGTCCCTAATCAATTGGGTGGATAATCTTTGATAATATTGAAGCACCATTAAAACCAATCAAATATGACATTAATGTTTTAACACCAGAAAAAAACTACTGTGCCTGCATACACATACACCCCAAAAGAAATCCAAACCAACAAGGAAAACAAACCAACCAAAAAAAAAAATCTGTAGTATTGGACTGAGTTAGATACTTAATAAATAGTCTGGTTAAAATCTAGTCTGCACTAGATGCACTGATATCTCCCAAATTTCTGTCCATCATTGCTGATATATGCCCATATCTGTTTAAGTACATTAAATTAGTCATCAATAGTAACTTCAAGAACTTATTAAGATCCAGGTGTTTAATCATCATTTTGGTTTATGAGATTTTGTGAAACCTTGAGATAAAAATACTCAGCCTGTCAGCATACTGATAAATACTTAACTTATTTACTGCCTTTTTCAAATCACTTCAGAAAGGAGTAAACATCATTATATCCTTTGACAAGCAAGGCAGAATGACTGGCTGAACAACAACCAACAAGTGAGAATTCAGTATCTCCCAAAACAAGCGTAGTACTCAATCTAGAAGATGACAGCAATGCTGCTCCCATTTGCCTAGAAGGAGTTGTTATTTATATGCAAATTAAAATTTGGCCCAGTAATTCTGGTCCACAACCAAGCTGGATAGAAAGTATTAAGTTTGCTATATTCACTGCCTTTGTCCAGCCCTGTTCCTGGGGTCATATTACCTGGGTCCCACCAGATACATCCATGCTGTTGAACAAGAGTCATGAAGCAAGCTTGACCCCTTAAGTTCACACGACTTAGTTGTCAGCTCATTGCATAAGTCTATTTGGGATTGCTGCAATTTACATTCCTTAAGATACCACTTGGGCATTGTCAGGGGATGGTTTACTTCCTAAACCTCTCCAAAGGCAGTGGGGTGGACACTACACCTTTACTTGCATGACTAATATAAATTATAATCTTAAATTTTATCAAATGTGAATTAATTCTGCATTACTCATTTAGTTACCAAGTTTATAATGGACAATTGTACTTAAAGAAAAACTACTGGTGCTTAACAAAACCCTAGAAAAAGCTACACCAAGTAATTATCTTGTTATATACTTATTTTCTATGGGGAAGAAGGACACTTCCTCTCTTTTTAATGACTTTTTTTCCATATAACAAATACTTATCAAAATAAAAGAATGGTAAAACCTTTGCCATCTTCCTATTCAGTGTTTAACCCCTATAGAATCAGTTTTTGCGTCTTCTCTCAAAGTCAGCATGTAAAGTCCTACCTCCCCTTTTCACTAGGTGTGAAATTTTACACTGACCCTCTAAATGCCTTGTCAGCTACTCTGGAGGATATTGGACTGTTGTGGGCCTAAATAAATAATCAATATCAAGAATGAATTACTTAAGAGTGTAGTCCAAAAAATTTAGTGGTTTGTCACAGTACCACATAAAAGGCTTGATACTACATTGTACAATGAGGAACTTGGTCTTTATTCTTCATTTTTCTGCAGTGAGGTGACTTATTGTCCGTATTTTGCCATTCAGTTTGTTGGGTTATTTTGGTCTACTTATCAAACCAAAATTGGGTGAAAAATCCAGTGAAATATTTAACAGACATATGCAAGCACATCTATAAACTCCTTTCAAGATTTATATACCATAAGAGATTAAAATAAAGCAGCATGCATCTTCTCTTGTCTGACAACAGATGAAGTTGACATTATAGCAAGTGCCTGCTGTAGGCCATCTGATCAGGTAGAACGAGTGGATCAGGCCCTTTGCAGACAGACAGGAGCAGCCTCACATTCACAGACTTTGGTCCTCATGGGGGACTCCAAGTACCCTGATACCTGCTGGAGGGTGTCATGGTTTGGGCCGGGTTGGCCAATGACAAGATGACACACGCTCTTCCCCACTTCTCGCTCTAAGGAGAGGAAGAAGAGAGATAAAGAGATCTGTGAGTTTAGAAAAAACTAAACTACTTTAATGAAATATTAATAATAAAATAAAAAAAAAATGAAATAGATACAACATATACAAACTATACACAAAGCCATATCAAGCTCCCAGGGAGATGTCACTGGTAGGCACTGCAAAAGTTCCAGACTAGACTCCGTGACAAATGGGAACTGGAACACACTGACCAGGATCAAAAGGCAGATGAGCTGATAAGGTCCTCCTCAGTCATCAAAGAAACAGTCCATTGAAGACAAGCCCACAGGAGAAGACCTAAAAGAGAAAAATCCTTGAAGAAAAACCCACCTGATTCCTTTGATCCCTCAGCTTTTATACTGAGCGTGGCAGATGGGATGGAATGTCCTGTTGGTCAGTTTGGGTCACCTGATCTGTCCACAGGTGTAACCCTTCCACAGGGTAAACAACCAAGTCAGCTGACCCTGGTTGCCACAGCAACAAGTGTAAGCAAGAGCCTTTCACTGAACAGAAAGTTGGCTCTGCTTCACCCCAAACCAGGACAGAGGGACAACACAGCAGGGCATAAGCAATCCAGGAGGTTCCTAGAGTGCATTGATGATAACTTCCTCTTCTTCAAAGATCTGCTTGGAAGAGTCCCATGAGATAAGGCCCTGGAGGGAAGAGAGGCCCAAGAAAGCCGGTTAATATTCGAGGATCACTCACTCCATGCTTAAGAGTTGTCCATCCCAACAAATATGAAGTCAGACAAAAATGCCAGAATGCCTGTATTGATGAACAAGGATCTCCTGGTCAAACTCAAACAAAAGGAAGCATACAGGGGGTGAAAGCAAGGAGGGGTAACTTGGAAGGAATACAGAAACATTGTTTGCCAATCCAGAGATGAAGTTAGGAAAGCTAAATCATAGAATCATAGAATCATAGAATCATAGAATCATAGAATCATAGGGTTGGAAGGGACCTCTGGAGATCATCTAGTCCAACCCCCCTGCCAGAGCAGGGTCACCTTAAAGCAGATTGCACAGGAACGTGTCCAGGCGGGTTTTGAATGTCTCCAGAGATGGAGACTCCACCACCTCTCTGGGCAGCCTGTTCCAGTGCTCTGCCACCCTCAAAGTAAAGAAGTTCCTCCTC
>VYZM01007689.1:5907-26511 GCA_013398915.1 Dromas ardeola | reverse complement strand
GCAACAAAGAACCCTGTGCCGCTCGCTCGGGCTTTCCCAGCACGGGAAAGGATCGGGAGAAAAAGGCAAAACTCATGGGTTGAGACAAAAGCAATTTAAGAGCACAGCAAAGGGAACAAGAAAACAACAACCGTAACACGGACAGAGGGATACACGAACGCGATTACGGAACCGCGGCTCCCCATCCGGACCCGGGACGGGGTGGAAGACCTGTTTCCCTGCCGGAGCCTGGGGAGAATTAACCCTATCCCTGCCGGAACCAGGACAAGTACATTTTCCAGTTTCTTTACTTTCATAGCTAATGCCTGCCTTGTGGTCTTCAGGAGGTATACATGAACTTAATTTTTCATCCTAAATCATTCTATTCCCTATAGTTCCTTGACAGTAATTGAAATGTGGATTTTTTTTTATTTTGTCTTTTTTTTTTTTCTGTTTGTTTGTTTTGTTGTTTTTTTGTTTTGTTCTTTGTTTTGCTTTATTTCTGTTTGATTTAGTTTTGTTTGATTTGGTTGGGTTTAGTTTAGTGGAGGTATCTTCTCTCGAACCTCACTTTCAGTTATGGCCTTTTGAATTAACAAGGGATAAAATTCTCTCCTTTCTTCCTGTTTTTATATTTTTCTTGCTTTAGCTGTCTTTTGAGTGGGCCTTACATTCTCTACCAGTCTCTGCATTAAAAAAAAAAAAAACAAAAAAAAAAAATAGAGTAAAAGCCCCCCAAGAAACAAAACAGCCCCCCTACACACACTCTGCCCTGAAACAAACATATAAATAGTGTAAGTTTAGGTGGTTCATTATAGGCCTATGGTTTAGCTCAGACACAATAGCCACTAGCCACCACTGATGAGAAAAAGGATATGGTGTAGCTGTTATCCAAACATGTACACAACAGAGTACAGATAAACTATCATCACCATTAACAATATCACTATTAACAGAGCTACAAAAAAGTTGTTATACAAGAAGTTGGACCATCAATAGAATTTTATCGGCTTCTGTAAAAGCAAATGCATCTGTTCTATTTTTTCTACTATTTTAATAGGTAAAGTAGCCTAATTAGGGGATAATTCTTATTATTGTACAATGTAATAAAATTTTTCCTCCTCTAAATGTGGTGTCTTGATGCTGGAAGATATTTTACCTATCAAGGAAATAGCTAAGTGGATGACAAAAATTGTATACTTTGCTTAGTAAATGACTAGGGAAGGTAAATGAAAATGGTACTTGATGGCATTTATTTAGCAGATTTATCCTTCAGTTAAAACTAATGGTCGGAAAAGTGATACTTTTAGCTATGGATTCCTTTGTCTGTTACAAAACAAAAGTCAATATTCCCTATTACTCTTATTACATCTATCCATCCTGCTTTAGTGCAAAAGTCACACAGGCAAGGCTGTCAAGAGCAGTTCTGATTTTTTTTTATTGGTTTTGATAGTCCTTAAAAGACAGTTCTAATTTTGGAACTCAAAGCTGACAGTGACCTTTCATTGCAAGGATTTTTGAATGCAATGAGCACGTTTATTAATATTAATCCCAGGTTAGTTCTTATGTGAATTCCTCCTACTGACATTTACAGCTACCCAACAACTATGACCTTATTTTAAGGTTTTAAAAAAAAACAACCCTGAGCTGCTTTATTAATGATAAGAATTAAAACAAAATGAAAATAAGAACATCTTTTTAGTTTTTTTTTTCTTAAAGATTCAGTGAGGTACAAGACAAAAGCATTGTACTTTCTAAAACACAAATGCTGTGATGTTCTTTTATAAATGTCATCCTCAACTACAGGGTCAAATAATGCAAAAAATTGATTCATGAATATTTTCATGAATAACATTGACAAGTTCATCTGACTTATTTCTTGAGGTCACATTATTTACAGTTTATAAGCGACTTGGTTGGTCACTTGGAATTAGTTAACATGCTCACAATTCCCAAGTCTATCACTTGCTTTGCTACAATTATGACTTTCATGGGAATGCATGTGTTCTTTGTTTTTTCTTGTTTACTACTTTTTCACTGAAAATTTTTATGTTTAATCTATAATGAAGTAGAAATTTTAATTCATATTCTTTCTGCTGAGAATGCAAACTAGATAAAACATATGGGAAATTAAATAACTAGCTGCTTTGATGAGTTTTCTGACTAGAATTTGACTATAGGAGACCTGTCTAAGCAAAACAGCGAGCCTAGCACGACTTTGGGTTGTGTTTCTGACTGTGCCTGGTACTCCCCTCATGTTTCTTAAAAACCTCTTTTCTGCGTGAAGGACAATATTGTGACTATGTGGCAACATAAGGAAAAACAGTGACAACATTAGGTTACAGAAATAGTATTAGAATAAAATCATTGTTTCATTTCTTTTAGCATGGGAAACATTAAAAGTGGAAGCAGGAATTGGAAGTCCTCAGACTTGGAAATGAGCAAAGGCATACCTGATGCTTGGTTTTGACTTGCTTTCAATGCATTTTTATAGGATTTTGGTAATCTAAGTGTTTTGTAAAATGCAATTTAACAAAATAAGATTCACCTTCAAGTATCTCAGGAATGAACATAGCTGATTTGATGAACCTGGAAGGCTGCATGATTATAGTCAATGCTGAATCAAAAAAGAATCAAAGAACACAAGGACATGTTTGTTATTATAGAGTTCAGTGTACAAAAAACAAAGTAATAAGATTACTGATTATGCCAAGTCCAAATTTTTCACAAAGCTAGGATTGAAAAACACAATCCAGCAAGAGGAATCTCCTCACTAGACTTTTGAGGTCCTGTGGTTTTATGATTACTATCTGCCCTCCCTAATCACGAAGCTTTAAATTCTGTTAAAAGGTATATCATTTATTTTGTAGATACAGGTGGGCAAGGGCATTGTGTCTTACAAGGAATTAAGCACTTATTAATGGATAAGCAAACATAAAGAAAGTCAGCAACTGTCTCTGTGGTAGATGATGACCACTGATAGCTTGCTGTTGGGATAGGGAGAAATATAAGATATTCTTTCTATCTTGGCTTCACAGGAAACAGATGAAGGAATGTTCAGGTGTAAGGAGCAGAGAGCTCCAAAGTTAGGTCTGGATTTAAATTTAGAGTCATGTAATAAAGCCTTCAGTGAGAACTAGAGACTGGAGCTTTGAACACTTATATTAGGTTGTTTATAGAAGCTTATGGAGGTAGAGAAATCTTGTATCTCTCATTTAATGCTAGCTTAAATTAATATTTAGGATATTTTCCTTCATTTTTATTCAGTCATTCCTACAAACTCTTCAGATGCATGGTCTGCTTTTTATTTAGTACATAAAAATCTTCATTTTCTATTAGACTAGTTCTGAGAACGGTTTCAGCGTGGAGAAATATGAAAGCATTTAATCCTTTTTGGGACAGCTATTCCAAAAGCTTCTGGATGCCTTTGACGTAACCACCAATCCATCACATATTCCCGCAGGTATCCAAGTAGTAAAAAGGATTGCATCTTGGTGCCTGGGCTGTTTTGCATCTTGCTGTGTGGGCTTTTCTGAGAGCTGGAAACAGGAGCTACTGTGAGGAAGATGTATCTTCTAGTCTCCATTAGACAGAAAATCTCTCCATCGTGTGGCAAAATAGCAGGTAACAGGCCTGAAGCTTAAGGGTCCCAAGGGGCACGTAACAACTCAAGGTAATAACTTTATTAACAAAATTAGGGGAATACTATGTGATTTAGGTAACCAATCACATAATATCAAATAATGCAGCAAATGACTAAAGCAGCACTCAAATTATTTCAAATATATCCATATAAAGTATAGAGTTCATACTGAATGCATTATTACAAATCGGTCTGGGGAAAGTTTACCAAGAGAAAAAATAGAAACATTGTTCCTTATGAATAGTTTGCCTTTGTGTTTATGGAACAATCAACATAATTTATAGAAAGATTTTCCTTTTTGGGACAATCTTTTTCTATCCTTTCTCTCCAGCTACAAAATATTTGTAATTTGCTATACATTATTCACGTTTATACACATAACATCTACATGTTGGTGACAAACAGAGATGTGATAAATTGAACTAATTCTGTGGGGATTTTGGTTTAAATTCTCAACCCCAGTAACAGCATCATTTTAATATGATGAATAAAGCAAAGAAATAAATATTTATTTTGTCCTAAATGTGGAATGAATTATTTCTTTTTCTCACACAAATATGGATTTTCCTTCTACAAACTGCATGGAACAGAAGACTATTTAATTTACAATCTAGTGGTAATAGGAAGGGTGAGGGTATGTATGTTTTGACTGAGTTGGTATGGAAATAAACTGCAAACCTTGCTGGAAAGGATTTCCCCCCCCGCCCGCTAATTTTCAAAGATCCTGTTCTAAGTGTGAATACAGTACAGACAAGTTATTTTTAGGCAATTTAAAAAACAAAAGGGAAAAATATTAAAACTTTTCACTTTTCCATACTTCCTCATGCAGAAATCTTGTACTGTTGATAAAAGACACACTTGGTATTAAAGGTGGGAACTAGGTTATTTTATCTTAAAGTTATCTTTTTAGAAAAACTCTTTAAAACTAGCATAATTTTCCTGTACAATGTTTGATACATTCCTGTATAACAGACAAAATTCAGTGCCAGACTTTGCAATTTTTGCATTTTTATTTCTCCTTCGAGTCCAAGCCAATGAACAACACAAAAAGATAAAATGCAGAGCAAAAAGAAGCCCAAACTAATAGCTGCATTACTGCATACCGTGGGAAGCAAGCAATGAGTTATGTGACATCCCAAAGTAATGTTGATACTTTATGTTACATTTCCAAGTGCATATATTCTTCAGCATGATGTGCCGCACTGCTGCTTCAACCTTGTTTGCAAGTATGTGTTTCACTTTTTAATTAGTGATCAATTTTAACAAATTCAAGACAACATGCATATCTGAAATTAAGAATGTCTTTTTGAGCTTTGCAGTACAGAAAAGACTGCCCAGAACCCTGCAGGATTAAGCCTACAGAACAAATTTAATGTAGAGTTATTACAGAAAGCACCTATAAGTCATTGTGTTAAAGCTGCGTGCACTGTTTCTCTGGTGAGATAAAGTGAGTGACATGTAAACAGTGGTTTTGCAGTGATCATTTCAGTGCTATTCAACTTCTTTCAAGTTAAACATGTTTGTTTGAATATCCTGCTCTTTGCAGGACAGCTTAGCAATATGCATTTTCTTTATGTTGTTCCTCAGCTTTAAAGCCAGCGCAACAGGGAAGGGGAATAGAGGACATTTTCTAACTAGTTAAAAACCAATTGCTTATTTGCTATTTTTCTTAGATTCTACGTGTGTAAGATTAAATTGTTATGGCTGCAATTACCTGCTAACCATGAGATCCAAATGCCAGATTTTAAAAGATTTTTTATTTTTATTTTAAAACAGCAATAATTAATTTTCACCAGCCTGCTTAAATGACACCATTCAGTGTAGTTGTCACTTTGTTTTCTGCTTCCAGAGCTGCAGTGTGTAAAGTATCTCTCAGATGCAGAGTTAGAACAGCAGTGGCCCACACAGAAAATACCATCGCATTTGGTTATAGTAGTTTAAAGTATTCACATTAATAAACAGTTCTATCTTCTTTGCTTTCCTATTGCTTCCAAAACCTATGAATCGTTTTGTATTCCACTAAAATTCACCCAATTTCAATCAGAAGTGTAGCCTTTTCTAAAACCTATAAAATATTGCAAGAAATGAAGAAAAGCAAGGCATGCAGCTGAAAGCATGAGAAAGGTTTTGTTGTCTGATTATAATTTCTAAGACTGGCTGACAATTCAAGGAATGACCTTACAAAAAGGTCAGTGAATTTGAAACAAATTATTCCAAACTCCTTTTTGTCTGCTACCTGCATCCTCGTTTAATATCTTTTAGGATTGCAACTCCTGCATGCATAGCTGCAAGCTAATTGGAAAAAAAAAAAAAAAAAAAAAGAAAATCTGGGGGCAACTAATTGTAGCAATGAGGTTGCTTATTTTGGAAAATATTTTGAACTACATTCATTTGAATAGTGACCTGACATTGCTCTAGACTGCCCATGTACTGCCAAAAAAAAAGGTGTTCTTCAGATATTTAGCAATATGGTCTATATTTCTATATGTTCATACTTCACTAGACTGAACTGTCTTCTGATATGAAGAAATTGTCATCAATGTGAAAACTAACTGTAGCATTAGTTTGGGAAATTCAGTTTAGGACCCTGAAAATCTTTAAATAGTTCCCCAGAGTTTTCCAGTTGGCTGTTTTGAAATCCCAAAGGAAACATTTAATAGGTAAAATTAATTTGATAATTGGCTTCTGACATCCACTTACATTCCATGCTACATCACATCAGAAAGCCTTTCACAATTGAAAAAAAAACAAACAAAAACCAAAACAAACCAAACCACACACTGGAAATCACTTATAGTCTGTTGAACAAGTTGGGGGTGGCAAAAGCTAGTAGCTACCTCTATCAGAGTAGTTAAAGGTCTTTGGTAACAGTGAAATGTTCTGAATGAACAAAACACTTTTAGCATCCAGAAGACTTGTTGTCTAGAACTCTTGGGAGTAATAAATTAAGCATTAAATGAATACAAGATAGCAGAGTCCATTTACTCCAGTGTTTTCCTTGACTTGTGGATACTTGGCAAGATTCTTTAAGCATATCATATATTCTTTGAGGAGAATTTTAAACAATCAAAAAGCATTCTCTTTCAGCAGGGTTATGCTGAGTTTGTACCAGCTGCCAGTCAATGAGACTTCAGAATTCAGATTTGCTGTCCTTTGGTATGAATTCCAGCTTGATGGAAAACATCAGAACACTTAACTAAGTACACTTAAATAAGCATGAAGAAGGAAATGTGACAAGTTTTCAAAAACAGGTAGAATATCAAAAGACATAGTTCCAGAAGAAAAACAGTATGAGAAAGATGATCAATATTGACCAGATGTTATTCCCCATCCTGCAAACTTTGTTAGACATGTTGGGTTTTTTGGGGTTGTTATGATTTAAATATAAATATTTTAAACACTTTGTTTAATATGTAAGTTAAGATTAGATTTTAAATATAATTTTCTTCTCAGAGACTAAACCTTTGCTTTGAGGTTTTTTTCCTTTGCTTTTCTTCAAGTAAGATTTCAAACATAACTGGATGGATGGAAAGGCCAGCAGCTAATTTGCTGATTAAAAGTAAACTTTAATAGATTAATCAGAATTTTAAATTGAACCAAGAAACTGCAAAGAGAAATAGTAAATTCATTACTTTTAGCAAAAGGAATATCAAACAAAAGTTAACTGTTTTAATAAAAAGATAGCTCCCATGTCGTTATTGCAATTTGTCATTCATGATGGATAGTATATCTGAAAAATATCTAAATATTTCTACATTTGGTTTAACAATGTTAGTGATCAAACTGTACTCTTATGTTTCACATTATATTTCACACAACATTGACAAATTATTCCTTACACAACCTATAATTCAGTCAAGTTTGCTTTAATACTACAGTCATTTATCTCTGTCTTGAGGACTTGACATCTACGTATGCAATTCAGTAAAGCTCTTAAGCACATTTACTTTACAGTATGTTACTGAAGAGGTACTTATACTGTTCTGGTTTTGAGACTTCAGACCAGCTACTGAAATAATACATTATTGTCTTTCAAAAGGACAAAATCTGCAGGCAAACAGAGCATTTGTTAAAACTATGGACTATAGCTTCAAGTTTCTTATCTGTCAGAGTTTTAGTGAGGAGACTGTCAGTGAGGTCCCATAAGAAATTTTTTTATATATTTTGCATCACTGCCTGGTGTTTCATATGCTACTAGCTCTAACAATGAAAACTGGATTAAGAAAATTTCCTTGAGGGTTTGTACCCAGCCATGTAAACCTATGACATTCTTCTGTGCCTTTCATTGCTCCTGGATGTCTGTCTCCTGGATATCCTGCTTTAGTGTTTCATCCCTTTGAATAATGTAATGAGTCTCATTTTGTCAGCTATTTGCTACATGTACCTAATACTAAAGCTATTTTTATGAAAGAGAGCATAGCAAATTCACTCCAAATTTCAGTGACGCAATTTTTCTGTGGTATTAGGCTGAACACCTGGGAGACACTTGCCTACACAATATACACTTACACAGAACCATCTCACTAAAGAGAATACGGAGGGTGTTCAATCTTTTGTTTAATGTGTTTTTTTTTTTTTTTTTCCCACTGAGTGGCCTACAAAGATGATTATATGTTGAGACTAGTAATTAAAGAATTTTGTTTCAACCATGTTTCTTTTCTATATAATTATAATGTTGATCAGTGTGCCACTTTTTAAAGTTTTCTAAAATATTTATTTCCTTTTCAAATTAGATGTAACTGAAATAAATGTTTCTAATTAGATGTACTGTAATTTTGGAATAATATGGGTTTCTTCAGAAAATGCTGATTAATCAGAACTGGCATTTACCTTATTCAGGGCAATTCTGACAGACCTCCTAATTTAACTCAAAGGATGGTAATTTTTTCTGCTTTGACATACTCAACACACAAAAAAAATGTCTTTAAGTTAGAAACAATCTTTTTTTTGAGTACTCATTAATTTTTATTGTTTTATTTGGAAAATTAAAACCTAAATGAAATAACTGTTGAATAGATCTGAATTTTTGAAATTTTCAGTGTTCAAAAAAAATTCAAAAATGTGGTTCTTTCAAATCTTAATTATAGTTCAGTCCATATTCTGAAGATCTAGACTACAGAAACTAACTTAAACACTCTTGTCTATGCATATTGCATGGCAATACTTAGGTATATCTTAGTATAACAGTCAGTGTTGATTATCTAACAAGAGATTCTATGCCATTACACCTAATTACAGATAGAAATGTGTCTTAAACCTTCCTGTAGAAGTAAAAAGGATTCCACTATATTGAACTATATTGTTTGAATTTGTTTATTTTTTTTTAATATTTGCTAAAATCTTCTCTTGGGCAAAAATCTTTGTTTAACATTTGTTGTCAAATAATATATGAACTTTAACCTTCCATATGTGGTCCATATTATTAAAATTTCCTTGAACTGTTTTTACAAATAAAGAAAACCCTTGAAATGTTTTAATATCAAACACTACATCTGGTTTTTATTCAGGAGAACTTTTTATTCACTTCAACAAAAGGTGAACTTCACCACTGAACCCCTTGCTCTAATTGCTTGTTGTTATAAGAATTTGGGTATCAACCCATGGTCTAGCCCTTCCTTTATCCCATCAACATCCATCTGTTAATCAATGCCATCCCAAATTTACCAGATCCAGCTTCTTTACTTAGGGCAATTCACATAAACAATTTATCTGGAAAACAACAAAGGAAGGACGAACAGTTCTTTGTCAATCTCATTGGCATTTCCTTCAATGGCAGCTTTAATTACTATTTGAAGTTCCGAAGTAATACAAAAATACCAATACTGTCATTCACGCATTCATTTTTCATTAAGAGACTTCCTTTTCTGTGGGTAAAAAGAGACTGTACTGAATTAATATAAAATTTAAAACACAATTCCTTATACAGCTGGAAAAAAAAAAATAATAAAAAGGCTTTAAGGGCAATGCATAGACCAAAAGGAAAAAAGCTGTGATTAATTAAATATATGACAACTTTTTTGTCCTCAAAGTCTTGCATCTGTAAAAAACAGAGATATAACTAATTATCATTCTAAGTATCAGAATTTTTAATGTATAAACAGAGTTTATGTAACAGTAGGTCAGCTCTACATGTGAGATGGGAACCTAGAACAATGGCTGTTAACAAAAAAATGACCAATTTTGTTGATGAACTGTCTGTTTGTAACAGGCAGTTGTATTCTAGCCAGACAAGACATACTTCAAGAACAGAATTTTCATGAAAAGTATAGCTGTACTTGAGTTTGCAACAGTTGTCTTCCCTTTTCAAATGAGATTTTTACAATTCCCATGCAAACAGTCATCTTATTTAAAATTGTATTGTCGAAGGACATAAGATTACTCTTTGCCTTGGACAATATAAACCTCAAAAGAATCTACAAGAAAGCGCAAAGCATCTGATTTTTTATTTTTTATTTAATTTTATTTTATTTTTGCGCAAACTTGCTTAAAATTGAGCCAGACCTCATCATATTGGAAATCTAACACATGGCAGAAGCCCAGCCAGTTTGTAGGGGATTTTCAGAATAAAGACTTTCCAGGGTGATGCTGCCCCTCCATAGGATTTTTTTGACATTTTTTTTGTGAGCACAAAGAATAACTGTGTTTGTCAGTAACTTGTACTCATCCTCATCCTTTTCCTTGCAGCTGTATATGAGGAGCTATATTCAAGGTATTAACTCTGAGAACTGTACTGTAGCACAAACACAATGTTGTTTATATTTATTTTTTATATTTTAATTTATATTTTATATTTTATATTTTATATTTTATATTTTATATTTTATATTTATTTTATAATTAGTTATTTCAAACCATAAAGGGGTACCTTTTTTTTAAACTTAATTTATTACTCTACTACATCCCTTTTTTTAGGGAGAAAGTAGAAGTTACATCTTATCAAACAAATCCTGAAAGTTTTCTTTTTTTTTAGTATCTGCCCTACTCAGAAAAACGTAAGCACATACTTATCTTCAAATCATAACATTACAGTTAAGATACAGTTAAATATTCTTTTAAAATAATGATGTCTTCCTGAATCTAAGCAAAAAATATTAAATCTTCCCCACATGAAACAAATCACCAGCACCTTCTGGGTTTAGTCTGGAATGTTACTTTATGAATTGCTGTCCCTCATTTCCACTATGAGTCCACCTACTTACACTATCAGGAAATAAAGGTCCTCAACAGTTTTCAAGAATTCAGGTCTTAGGTTGCACTTCCAGTGCTTCCTGTGAAAAATTATATCAAGGACAAATCTGAGACTAATCAGGTCCTGGAAGTTCAGCAAGTTTTACTTCTAAGTGAAATCTTTTCTTGAGCCATTATATTCAGTAGAAAACATTTTTGAATGTTAGAAAAAAGACAGTGAACTTCTTGTAAAGCGTGTATCCAAACTGTATTAACACCTGTCATCAGGAATTCCACCACAGAAGACATCCTTATGATTCTCCCTCCTGTGAACATCAAAGTATCCTGTGAGTAAAGTATTTAAAGCTGAAATCTCACCATCACTTGCAAAATTTAAATGCAAACTTAAATTGTATTTAAAGAAAATCATCCCACTAACAAGTGAGAATGGTATTTCATAAGTACATGTGTCATTTTGAAGTAAATTTGATTTTTAAAAATTCTTTTGAAAAGCTTAACAAAGTATTTTGCCTTTGAAATTGAAATTTATTTATCTGTCTTGCTCTAAGTATGAATAAAATTAAAGAGATAATATAACAGAAAACATCACTTGTTATATACTGGATTCTAACTATCTGCGATTGCACAGACACACTTTTTGCTTTATCAGCTTAGTTCCATTTGTTCTCTAATATCACTACTCTATGGTCAAAATATACCAGACAGCTTTTTAAAAGAACTTTTCACTAAAGTTTACTCTTTCATTTCTTTTGTCTGCCTGGTGCAGAACTTAGTGACCAGTCAACTGTCATTGGATTAATCTTGTCATTTTTCTGTTCCATGATGTTCCATGCAGACATATTATCATACCTGTGCTTCTTTTTAGCATTTATATTTCACATGAGTTGAGTTTAATCACTGAAATTCTTATGTAATATTTTTCTCTCTATGTTTACTCATGGAATGTCATATTTGGAAAAAAACAAAAATAACTATGATGTTATAGGGAGGAGTCAGTGATACCATAGTGATACAATAGTATCACTGACCACTAAAGCCTGTCACCTTTGTTGCCATGACCTGCTGTGTTTTGGGGGCTTGTAAATTGAGCAATAAAACAAATTTCCTTTGGAAAACAGGGAAGAAGAATCAGTTTTGGTTTAATATAAGTGAAAGGAGAGAACAGATAAATTTGACCAATTTATACTGAAAAATGAAAAAAAATTCAGTGAATTTTGAGGGAAATAGAGTGCTTTCCCTCATCCTATTTTCATTTTACATTTTGATCAAAAAGCTATTTGTTTTATCAAATGTGAACCATTTGGGTTTGCTAATTTATTTACTAAATAGCTCAATTTATTTATAGACCGTTTTTACATCTTAGTACATTTCCTGACCAAAAAGGTGTGTGCCTGAAAACTGTGTAGCGGAATTCACATTTTATGCATTGTACTTAGAAGAAAGCATCTCAGAAACCAGAACCATATAATACAGCAAGAATATTTAATGACACACTAATCAGCCTAAGAATGAATGCAGGGATATTTATAATAAATTGTTCATTTAATATTTTTTTTTCATTAATTTAAGTAATTTTCTTGTCTCTGGTTGACCACACAATTTCCCTCAGAAGCCATTCTATCTGTGAGATGATGAGACCTTACTGTAAATAGATGTCTAATACAGGTTATTTTATTTTCATTTTCTTAATTACCTTTTATGACATTACTTTTGACTTACATCACTGCAAATTACACCATGTTGATCAAGACATTCATCATCAACTTAGAATGTGAAGGGCTAGTGATCAAAAAACAATAATTTGACCAGAAATATACATTAACATGAACATCTTAAGTTATACACAGAACATCAGTGAAAAAGCATTTCTCCAAAGTTTCTCTAACCTGAACTCAGTGAAGAGATTTTGGCTGATAAGTGCAAGACATACGTGCCTGCATTAATAGATGAGGTCAAATTTAAGCGAGTAGAAAAGGGGCGCACAACATTTAAGAACTGAAAATCAGGTTATCAGTTACTGGTTGGAGACAGGAAAATAAAAAAAACAATTGTGAGAGGATCATTAGACATTGAAAAAGTAGTCAGAAAAGGAGAGGAAACAGAACAAGAAAAATTTATCACCTGGATTTATCTGTTGTCTGTTACCGTATAGACTAGACAACAACAGAATTTAAGGTTATTCACATGCTTCATATCACCTACAGATGCTCAAAGTTATCTAAGAAAACCAACTCTGGTTTGTATCAGCAGAAGCTCACATCAACATCATCTTTTTCTCATAACCGGTCCCCTGTCCTCTGCAGCCACATTTCCCTATGCAGATGAATGAATGGGCTAGCATTCACCCACCCCCGTCAGAGAAGAGCTAGACAGCTAATCTGCTGTCTTCACTTCAGATTATAAATTGAAGCCTGAAGGGCTGAAAAGGTGGGTTGTTAAAATGGTTGGCTTTATGTGTTAGAAAAGATTGTAAAAATTAGAATAATCCAGCATAGGAGAAAGGAATAACCATGGGACTTCAATGCAGTAATAAAATTACAAAAGGTTTAGCGATGTCTAATCAATCCCTCTCTTCTATATTCACATTCAGTTCCAGAACAAAAGGGGACTCAAAGTGGTAGCAATTATATTCAGCACAAATGAAAAAGACATTATTTACACAATACATAGTCATTGCACGGAATTAATGGATAGAAAAGATCAAAATTAAAAAATTGTGGATGGGGTTTTATTTGGTTCATGCTAAAGCAACTGCAGCTGATTTTCCTGCCATGAAATCAACTGAAATCCCTAAGGAAAGAGTAAATGAATTCCTGACAGATATGCGAACACCAGTTACAAGATGGGTTAGGAAATAATTTTCACTGGTCAGAATTGCACAATTTGCTAGGGCATTATGGGAAATTTACTTTAGGTCTCTTTTCCATTCTGCTGATGCAATGACTCTTAGCTGATATAGCAAGCCATTTGTTCCTGTATGATTTTCTCAAGCTCAGAAATTACAGGAATATAAATTATTTATTTTCTTATGAAAATAGGCTTGTCAATGTCCAAACTTTTAAAACATATAATATTTTTCTAGCAGAGGTGCTGGAGAACTTTAAAAATATCAGTACTTGTTGAATTGCAACCCTAGAGGTATTCAGTCCTTCTCAAAGTGAATAGATATGTTTCCTTGAGTGAATGGTGAAAAGCACAAAAGCATAGTAAGAAATTGAGGGAATTGGTGGTTGTCAAGCCACTCTCCATGATAGTTGAAAAGTCATGGCAGTCAGGTGAAGTCCCTGGTGACTGGAAAAAGAGAAACATCGCACCCATTTTTAAAAAGGGTAGAACGGAGGACCCTGAGAACTACCGACCTGTCAGCCTCACCTCTGCCTGGGAAGATCATGGAACAGATCCTCCTAGAAGCTATGCTAAGGCATACGGAGGACAGGGAGGTGATTCGAGACAGCCAGCATGGCTTTATTAAGGGCAAGTCCTGCCTGACCAACCTAGTGGCTTTCTACAATGGAGTGACTGCATCAGTGGACAAGGGAAGAGCAACGGATATCATCCATCTGGACTTCTGCAAGGCCTTTGACACGGTCCCCCACAACATCCTTCTCTCTAAGTTGGAGAGATACGTATTTGATGGGTGGACTGTTCGGGGGATAAGGAACTGGCTGGATGGTTGCATCCAGAGGGTAGTGGTCAGTGGCTCGATGTCCAGATGGAGAGGGGTGACAAGTGGTGTCCCTCAGGGATCTGCACTGTGACCGGTGCTGTTCAATATCTTCATCAATGATACAGAGAGTGGGATTATGTGCACCCTCAGCAAGTTTGCAGATGACAAGAAGCTGAGTGGTGCAGTCGACATGCCAGAGGGATGGGATGTCATCCAGAAGGACCTGGATGATCTAAAGAGGTGGGCCCATGTGAACCTAATGAAGTTCAACAAGGCCAAATGCTAGGTCCTGCACTTGCGTCGGGGCAATCCTCATTATCGACACAGGCTGAAGGATGACGTAATAGAGAGCAGCCCTGCAGAAAAGGACTTGGGGGTACTTGTGGATGAAATGCTGGACATGAGACAACAAATGGCCAGAAGGCCAATTGCATCCTGGGCTGCATCGAAAGAACCGTGGCCAGCAGGTTGAGGGATGTGACTCTACTCCTGTACTCTGCTCTGGTGAGACCCCACCTGGAGTACTGTGTCCAGCTCTGGAAATCTCAGCACAAGAAGGACATGGACCTGTTGAAGAGGGTCCAGAGAAGGGCCACGAAGATGGTCCGAGGGCTGGAGCACCTCTCCAATGAGGACATGCTGAGAGAGTTGGGGTTGTTCAGCCTGGAGAAGAGAAGGCTCCAGAGAGACATTATAGCGGCCTTCCAGTACCTGAAGGGGGCCTACATGAAAGCTGGGGAGGGACTGTTTGCAAGGACATGTAGTGATAGGACAAGGGGCAATAGTTTTAAACTAGAGCAGGTTAGGTTTAGATTAGCCATTAGGAAGAAGTTCTTTACACTTCTTCTTCTTTACACTTACTCTACACTTCTTTACACCACTGAGGGTCGTGAGACACTGGCACAGGTTGCCCAGAGAGGTGGTGGAGGCCCCATGCCTGGAGACATTCAAGGCCAGGCTTGATGAGGCTCTGAGCAATCTGATCTAGTTAAAGATGTCCCTGCTTCCTGCAGGGGGTTTGGACTAGATGACCTTTAAAAATCCCTTCCAACCCAACACATTCTATGATTCTATGATTCTATGAAATGGCAATAGGTTCCCTAAAGGCAAGACCAACACCAGCTAGGAATGCAGCAGAGCAAGTACTGGAAATACAAGGAAGAGCTCGTAATGGCTCAGTGTACATGGTATTTAATAAAGCAAAATGTGAATTAGTTCATTCAGAGTACCGGATTTAGGTCCCTCGGATAGTCAAAAGAAAACGTTTTATGCAAAGGGAATTAGGTACATCAGAAGAGTAATCCCAAAGTCTCATAGGCAAAGCAGGAAGCAAGGAGAAATACTAAGCCCCAACCTTCCAACCCTGTCAGGAACGAGACCATCTTTGTTAGTGTTACTTAGCAGATATTTTGAACACTTGAGCATACCCTTTCACAGGGTAGATGGTTAAAAGAATAAGGTTCAAGAGCTTTAAATTACTTCCTGAACCTTTATCATTAGCTAACATATTTATACCTCCTCTTTTTCATTCAGTTTAACTTCAAGTAATACTAGATAAGGGTTTTGAGATACACAGTTTTTATTGAAGCTTGTGCTATGAGTTTTAATTTTTTCTTCCTTGTAACATGCTATGATTTTTAATTTTTCCTTCCCTGTCATTTCTTTATTTTGTAGGGGGGGAAGAAAACCAAACCACAAAAATCCCAAACCAAAACACAAAACAACAAACAAAACAACCAAAAAGAAACCCAAATGCAGAAACCCAACTTTGAAAAGAGCCCGTAAAAATGTAGACTGCAGTTCAGCCTTATGGCAGGTGGACTAGGTAATGGTTGCAGGTCTCTCCAAACTGGAATTATTCTATTCTATTCTATTCTATTCTATTCTATTCTATTCTATTCTATTCTATTCTATTCTATTCCACATGACACCAGGCCTGCTGACAACAGATGAGGTACACCTGTCGCAAAGGGGGAAAAGGATCATTGCACAGGAGTTAGCAAGGCTCGTTGAAGGAACTTTAAACTAGATTTGAAGAGGGAAAGGAATAAAACCAGGCTTGCTAGAGATAAGCCTGGGGCTGGCACGCCAGTGTTTGAGGGACGATGTGCTAGCAAAGTCCTTCTGTCTACTCCATGATGTGCTGAGTACACTGAACCACATTTGAAATGTCTCTGTCCTAATGTGTGAATCACTCTAGCAATCCCAGTGGAGGTAGGGGATACATATCCACGCAGTAGCAAAGATGCAAGAGCCGACGTGTTAGAAACCATGGAAGGAACTGAGAACAGTCACATAGGAATTAGGGCTTCTCTGCCAAATGAGGTGGCAGGAGCAACAGCTGAACAGAAGCACATCTACACCAATGCATGCAGCATTGGCAAGAAACAGAAGGAGCTGGAAGCCACTGTGCAGCTGGAAAACTATGATGTAATTGTAATCATGGAAGCATGGTGGAATGACTCACGTAACTGTAGTGCTGCAATGAATGGCTATAAAGTCTTCAGAAGGGACAGGCAAGGAAGGTGCGGTGGTGGCGTAGCCCTCTATGTTAGAGAGTTTTAACTGTCTAAATCTTATGATGGTGATGACAAGGTTGAGTATTTATGGGTAAGAGTCAGGGAAAAGGCCAACAAGGCAGATAACGTGGTGGCAGTCTGTTATAGACCACCCAACCAGGATGAAGAGACAGATGAAATATTCTATAGGTAGCTGTAAGAAGTCTCACAATTGCTAGCCCTTGCTCTTGTGGGGGACTTCCTATCTGCTGGAAACACAACACAGTTGAGAAGAAACAGTCTAGGAGGTTCCTGGAGCGTGTGGAAGATAACTTCCTGCCACAGCTGGTGATGGAGTCAACTAGGGAAGGCATCCTGCTGAACCTGTTGTTTGCTAACAGAGAAGGATTTGTGGGTGGTGTGGTGGTTGGAAGCTGTCTTGGCCACAGCAATCATGAAATGTCAGTGTTTTCAATTCTCAGAGAATTAAGGAGGGTGGTGAGCAGAACTGCTACCCTGGACTTCTGAAGGACAGACTTTGGTCTGTTTAGGGGCCTGATTGACAGAGTCCCTTGGGAGGCAGTCCTGAAGGGCAAAGGAGTCCAGGAAGGCTGGACATTCTTCAGAAAGGAAATCTTAAAGGTGTAGGAGCAGGCCGTCATTATGTGTTGAAACGCGAGCTGGCAGAAAGAAGACCGGCCTATCCGAACAGAGAGCTTTGGCTGTAACCCAGGAAAAAAAAAAAGAATTTACAGCCTTTGGAAGAAGGGGCAGGCAAATAAGGAGGGGTACAAAGATGTCATGAGGTTATGCAGAAGAAAATTAGAAGGGCCAAAGCCCACCTAGGACTTAATCTGGCTACTGCCATAAAAGACAAATAAAAAAAAGTTAAAAAATGTTTCCACAAATGCACTAACAGCAAAAGGAGGGCTAAGGAGAATCTCCATCCTTTATTGGATGTGGAGGGAAACATAGAGACAAAGGCTGAGGGAAAGTCTGAGATATTTAATGCCTTCTTGCCTCAGTCTTTAACAGTAAAACCAATTGTTCTCGGGGTACCCAGTGCCCTGAGCTGGAAGACAGAGATGGCGAGCAGGATGAAGCCCCTATAATTCAAGNATAATCCAAGGGGCAATGGTTAGTGACCTGCTACACCACAAGTCTATGGGACCAGATGGGATCCACCCAAAGGTACTGAGGGCAGAAGTGCTCACCAAGCCACTTTCAAGCTTTTATCAAGAGTACTGGCTAACGAGGGAGGTCTCAGTTGACTGGAGGTTAGCAAATATGACTCCCATCTATAAGAAAGGTCAGAAGAGGATCCAAGGAACTGCAGGCTTGTCAGCTTGACCTTGGTGCCATGGAAGGTTATGAAGCAGATCATCTTCAGCGCCATCTCATGGCACGTACAGGACAACTAGGTGATCTGGCCCAGTCAGCATAGGTTTATGAAAGGCAGGTCCCGCTTGATTAACCTGATCTCCCTCTATGACAAGGTGATCCACTTAGTGGATGAGGGAAAGGCTGGGGATGTTGTTTATCTGGACTCTAGTAAAGCCTTTGATATGGTTTCCCACAGCATTCTGCTGAAGAAGCTGTCTGCTCATGGCTTCGGACAGGTGTACTCTTCGCTGGGTGAACAACTGGCTGGATGGCCAGGCCCAGAGAGTGATGGTGAATGGAGTTAAATCCAGTTGGCGACCGGTCACAAGTGGCATTCCCCAGGGCTCAGTAATGGGGCCTGTTCTCTTTAATATCTTAATCAATGATCTGAACAAGGGGATCGAGTGCACTCTCAGGAAGTTTGCAGATGACACCAAGTTGGGTGGGAGTGTTGGTCTGCTTGAAGGTAGAAAAGTACTACAAAGGGATCTGGACAGGCTGGATTGATGGACCAAAGCCGATTGTATGAGATTCAACAAGGCCAAATGCCAGGTCCTGCATTTGGGTCACAACGACCCCATGCAACCCTACAGACTTGGGGAGGAGTGGCTGGAAAATTGCCCAGCAGAAAAGGACCTGGGTGTATTGGTTGACAGCTGGCTGAATACGAGCCAGCAATGTGCCCAGGTGGCCAAGTAGGCCAATAGCATTCTGGCTTTTATCAGAAATCGTGTAGTGAGCAGGACTAGGGAAGTGTTCATCCCCCTGTCCTCAGCACTGGTGAGGCACTGGTGACGCCACACCTCTAATACTGTGTTCAGTTTTGGGCCCCTCACTACAAAAAAGACACTGAGGTACTCAAAAGCATCCAGAGAAGTGCAGTGAGGCTTGTGAAGGGTCTAGAGAACAAATCCTATGAAGAGATGAGGAAACTGGGATTGTTTAGCCTAGAGAAAAGGAGGCTGAGGGGACACTCTATCGCTCTCTACAACTACATGAAAGGAGGTTTTAGTGAGGTGCGTGTCAGTCTCTTTTCACAGGTAACAAGTGATAAGATGGCAGTTGCACCAGGGGAGGTTTACATTGGATATTAGGAAAAAAATCTTCACAGAAATTGTTATCAAGCATTGGAACAGGCTGCCCAGGTAAGTGGTTGAGTCATCATCCCTGGAGGTGTCTAAAAGATGTGGCACTTAGGGATGTGGTTTAGTGGTGGACTTGGCAGTGTTTACAGTTTACAGTTGGACTCAATCTTAAGGGTCTTTTCCAACTTAAATGATTCTAGTCTAGTCTAGTCTAGTCTATTCTAAACAGAAGACAGTTAAAAGAAGCCAAATGTTTTGATTGTTGTTCCCAAGTGGGACAGGTTTTACTATCTTTGCTCCTTTTTATCAGGAGCAAATTCCTTTCTTCCAGTCCACGTGATGCTCTTGTTTCAGGCCTTTATTCTTCCAGACAGCCGTCAAAAATTCTGCTTAATCTTTGCCTCTTGGAAGGACAAACATGAAGTGTCTCTATTTTCACTCCTGCTGTAGCCTCCAGTATCTACTCTCACTGGTCACAGCCAACAGGTCACTTGGCTCCTTCAGCTCTTTAAGCACGCATCTTCAGCATCTTGAACTCTCAAGGATTCAGGCTAAGGTCTCAGAAGATTAATCTTGCTTGCCATCATGGATGCAGTATGGTGGGGGAAATCTCTTAATAGCTACTGATCTTTTCCTTTAAAACTTTGTCTCTCATTCTTTTATTTCCCATGAACAAAACACCAAACCAGCCTGTTTCAATTAACAATTTGCAGTCAGGAGAAAAATATCATGACAAAAATTTGAAGAATTTGTTACATTTAGAAAATTATACAGAGAATTACTCTATTACTGAGGGAAAATTTGTGAAGGTCTATATTCAACCTTACTGTTTTGAGCAAATCAAATTTTGACACATTTCAGTGAAGTCAGATAGAGGACCTTTTTTTAAACTGTTGTTGTTGAAAAGAGACTCTATTGTTAGATATTAAACTGCTAAAATGTGTATTGAAAGGAGATGGTGGTAAATCAATCCATTTTGGCATTCTGGGATATTTGAATCCTTCAACATTCAGCTGAGTGAGTACTAAGGGAGCTTCTTTTCCCTCTTGGCTCAGTGGAAATGGTTAATTTTTATCATAGTAACCCAATTAAAAAGTAAATAACAGAATTTGCAGGAAGTTATTTATCCCATATTTTCCTTCTCTCTTTTCTTTCCTTTTT
>VYZM01007688.1:103835-129155 GCA_013398915.1 Dromas ardeola | reverse complement strand
AAAAAAAAAAAAAGAAATTCTGTTCTTTGAATCAGTGTTACAATGCAAGAAATCGTACTTAAAAAAAAAAAGCCAACCGTGGTTTTTTTTTAAAAATACAGCAACGTAAAGGTGATCCCAAATAAATCTTTTCTCTAGCCCACACAGGGTAAGAAACGGAAATATAAAGAGATTTCTGCAGGTTTATTTCCTTCAATTCTTTGCCATGTATAGGAATGGGGTGTATTACTTTCTTAATAATTCAGACTCCAGAGGCAGAGTCCATTAGAGCAGAAACATATGTATATGTCAGGCTTTAACATTCTCATGTGGTCAATAAGTAGTGACTTGGGACCAAGCTAGATCCCTGCTTTATGATTCCCTCATATTTTGTGCATTGTGTGTAAGCTAAAACACGTGTGAGGCCTGGGGAGAGATCCCAGTACTACGGAGCAAGGCAGGAGCAGGGAATGTGCCACTCGAGGTGGCATTGTTGGAAGGACGCTGGAGAGGGGGAATGAATGGTATAATAAAAAGAGCAACACAAGAACAAAGGAGGTTGTTGGGGGTTGATCTGGCCTTCAGAGGTTGGAACAAGTAACTGGAATTTGATGGAAACTGTAAAAGATTGACTATATTTCAAACTTCACCTCCAAAGCTAGATGGCCTCTCCTGAAATTGATCTATTTAAGCTGAGGGAAACCATGCTTGTTATGTTGAAACAGTGCATTTTCTAGGCACTTAAGTCTGTTTTGTTGTGCTGAAGTAGTCATCTTGCTGAATAAGATGTTAGCAATTTTCCTCTTACAGAACATCTGCTTTCTGACTGAATCAGTGAACAAGCGGCAGGCTTGTTTGAGCCTGCTGTCCTCCCTGTGCTGCTCACTAACTCCTGCCTTGCCGAAGGGCGTGGGCTGGGTTTCATCATGGAGGTGTCAGGCTTAGGTTCCCTGGTGTCTGCAGGAGTGTCCTCCTTGTTGAAAGGACAGTGGTGTAAAAGTAAAATTCACTTTAGAATGAAATCTTCACACCTTGTTTTCGAGGACATAGAATTGAGAGGGCAGAACAGCTTAGAGTTACAGGGAAGAAAAAAAGCAGCAAGATTGTGGTGATACTTCTATCTTCCACAAATTTTGAAATGACTCATAAATGGGATTCATCTTGTATAACCTTTAAGCAGAGAGCAGAGAATGAATTTGGTAAATAATCTGAAAAAAACCCTTATAAAAGTAGTTTATCAGCAAAATTACCGTGGGGTTTGTTTTCACTGAGAAAGTAGATTTGTTTAATCACCTGCCAAAGTTTTATGCAAATATTACAACCCGAAGCACAAGTATTTCTTATTGGTAGATGTTTGCCTTGGAAGCTTGGTGTTTTGTTAACTTCTGGTCCTGAGCTGATTGATTAGAATTGGTAGGTGATGTTAAGTGATTGTCTGATGTTGAAATGTTTCCTTTTCGCCTGTAAAATAATTTAAGATCAAATGGAGGCTTTTTATAAGGCAGACAGTAGGGATGCCTGCTTCACATGGAGGTAAGTACCGAAGAACAGGGGTATTTCTAAGAGAGGAGGGCATGGATACATTTACTTTGCTTTGCTTGTGTGCTGTTTGTGAACTGTGCTTTCTCTTTTGGGGAGCACCGAGTCAGTCATGCAAGAGTTAAGAAGTAAATGCAAACAGAAGAGCTAGGTCTGTACATCCAGCCTAAATGCTTTCCTCAGGGGGAAGATGCTTTCTGGCACTGCAGCAGCAGCAGGAGAAGCAAACAACTCGTGCCCTGTACCCACCTGGAACCGTGACAGTAATGTTTTAATCTTTTGAAGTGAACAAGTTTCTATGGCTAGGTAAAAATTCGCCTGTAAAATGGCTTGATTCTGTTGGTGATATGTTATCCCTTTAATTAAATAGCTGACTTATGCTTGACAATTAATTGGAGTGATGTATGATTTTTATTAGAAACCCATGACTAATTTTTTCTTGCCATTCTTGCTATCTTATTGTTCTTGCGTACCCTCCTCCAAAGTTGCTTCTGCGTGCCAGCCATGTCCTCCAGGCACTGGTGCAGACCAGTATTCACTCTTGCTTAGGCTTTTACATGTTCCAGATAAAGCAATTGTTTTCAGGTATTTTCGATGTCGTCTTTCAGAAATTTTCCATTTCATCACAGTTCTGCTTATTTTTTTTTGTTTTAAAAGACTCTGGGAGTTTTTACATGAAGTTCTTAAAAAAAAAAAAAAAAAAACCAACCCCAAAACTCACCACAATGACAGCCCTCCCTGCTGTATAATACAGAGTGTTAGCTTCATCTAGTACCACATTTACTACTTCATTAAAATAACTGCCAGGTTAAAAAAAAAATCCTTCCTGCAGTAGTCTGTGTGCCTGTAGAGTAACCTGCTAGCAAAGTCAGGTGAATTTTATATTTAATTACAATAGGCAAGATTCAAAATGGATGTGACTAGGGACATCTCTATTAAAATCAGTAGAGCAGCAGCTACAAAGAACTCAGTTTGCCCCTTACCTTATTCTCCCTAACTGTAAGAAGCTGAAGATCAAGCCTTTAAGTTACATTACAACAAACTGTGATGTGGACAATTTTTTATGTTTTTTGCACTTAGGAAGCTTTAGTCTTTTTATAGGAAATTTGTTTCCATGAGTGAACGTAGGCATGGATGAGTGGGGAACAATGCATTGTTTGTTAAAACAAACCTTTTTGAAGGGAGTGGGCTTAAAAGGAAGGAAATGTGGTTTAGATTTAAGTTTCTTTTGAAATTTCTTCCTCTTCTTTTTCCTCATCCCCCCTCAAAACAAAAATCCTAACAACTAGAAGTCCCCAAACTGGTGTTTCACCATACATATCTTTAAAATGTTCAGTATAATCTGGAAAGCCAGAGAGAAAAATTGCTGGTTTAAAATCACTATCTTGGTTATCCTTTCTTCCCCTTCCCTTCCCTCTTTGGGTCGTCTCCCTCAAGGACGCTCTGCTTTTCTAGTTCACACGTTTGGCAGAGTTTTACCTCATCTGTGTCACTGGTGTGTGTAGAGTAATGTAAGCTTCAATTTGTCAATGTGCTTAACCATTTTGCTGAATGAGGTCTGTGCATTTTCTGATCCCTGGGTTGATCATTCACAGGGTCACTCTGGAAGAAAGAACCCTAAGGGGGAGCAGGTGGGGGTGAAGTTACAGGGGGGAACTTAAGGCAGTTAAATAACAATTTAATTTTTAATTGGCTAGATCTAGAGTGGACAGTTGGCTGGAAATCTCTCTTTGTCTTCCTTTCATTAGAGGTCCTCTGTCAGACAGCTACTACGTGACAAGTTTCCCTGCTGCTGGGCAGAGAGTGCCTGATGCTGGCTACCATGGCTGATCCTGTAGCAGAAGAACACACGTCCCAAGTTAGTGAACTCTGCTGCGAATGTGGCCAGTTCCACCTCTTGCTGGACAATCATCTCTACAACTTCCAGGATGAAGTGGACGATGAACTCATCTGCCATATCTGCCTTCAGCCTCTGCTCCAACCTATGGACACCCCCTGTGGACATACGTACTATTTCAAATGGCTTGAAAACTTCATGCAGGAGTATAACTTTTGTCCTGTGGATCGGAAAAAGCTCTCTTTCCAGCAGTGCCACAAGTCCAGCCTTCTAGTACGAAACCTCTTGGATAAGCTCATTGTCTTCTGTCCTTTCAAGGCAGAGTGTCAGCAGACAATGCAGCGGTGTGAACTAGAAGCTCATCTGCAGAACAGGTGCCTTCCCATTTACATTCTATTATTGCTCCTTGTATAATGCCATCTGTCTGTTGTGCTTCTCACCAGAAAGATCCATTCTCAGAACAGTTCTTAAACTGGGGCAAGATGGGACACCAGAAATGATAGAGGGTGAGGCCAGAAAGGTGGGTGGGTGAAGACAGTGTAATTGTGCGTGTGTGTTAGGGAGGCCGGCTCACCTGTGCTAGAGAGGCAAAGGGCGAGGTGCTTGCCTGCTTGCGTGTAAGTTGTCCGTAGACCCAAACCCTATCAAATGTATAAAAATTTGTGTGTCCTTAGCTGGGGCACCTGACTGAAAATTATTATAAACATGCTTATTCTTGTTTCACTTGTGCAGAGAAGAAAGACAGGCACAAAGTCAACACTCTGGAAGCAAGGGATCATGTATTGTTGCTAGTTTAATTGGTCCAATTAAGATGTGCAATACATGTCTTTGATTCAAATAATGTAAGTCCCTCCAAGCTGCACATTATGCAGTTGCTGAATCACCGACTTATAATTTCATTGTCTTCTCGCATTCTTTTTCTGAGACAGAGAAGCAAATGAAAAATACTACTTTTTTTCTCCCCCCTCCCCCCCCGCCGTTCTGCAGGGGAAGGTAGACTTTTTATTTTTCTTGCACTTGTCATCAGAGATGTGTTTTGGAGCTTCCACTGCTGGTTGAGCGGGGGGCAGGCAGAATATTGTAGCTTTAAAAGAAGTGCAGGTGACAAAGATCTCTTGCCATGGTGCTTGAAGAACACTTATTCCTGCCTAGTTAATGATTGCAGGAAAGGGAGCTAAAAGGGAGCTAAGTACAAGCCCTACTGCAGGCGGAAGCAGACCTTCATTGCAGTGTGCATTGTGTCAGTGGGCAATGAGAAATGCAACAGGCTTGGTTCCCCTCGGCTATGTTGTAGCTTTTTGTGGCAATGCTGTATTTTAAAAATAGGTCAGCCAGTGTACAGGGAACAGTTAAGCTTAGGATACCTTTGCAGTTCCTGCCAAGGATGAATCCTTGCGGTTCTTGCTTGTCTTTGGTACGCACGAGTTGAGAGCTTGTTTTAGAGCCAGGGGAAGTGAGAGAAGATGCTTGTGTACCCCTTTCCCTCAATCTGAAAGTTTATAATTCCCCTTTTCTTTAACTCTTTGTAGTGCTTTCTTGTTATCATCTTGTTATCCCTACTTAGACTGCAGGGACAGGGCTGCCCAGCTGTGCAGCTGGTGTGCAGCTGGGGCCATGGCCCATACCAGAGCTGGGCCTTCCTCTCTGCTCTGTAAATCTGCCCTGGTATCAGTAAACTTCTGTCACTTGTTAATCCCTTTGGCACAGGAGTTAAACACAGAAGAGGGAGGCACCCTTAAATGTTTATGTTAGAGACCTGTCTGGAAACTGTATCATTCTGTTATACATTTCATAGCTCTTTATATCTTCCTTGCGGAGAGTGTGCTCTAAAAAATCCAGGCTATTTCACCTGGGCTATGCACACAGTTAGAAAAAGGGAAAAAAAAAATAAATAAGAGAGAGAAAAATTACGCCAGAATTTGGGTGTTCCTGTTTTTTAGTTTTAAGTGAGATTAACTGATAGCAGGAGACTTAAGGAAATAAGAAGCATCTAGGAATTTGTTTTCTTGGGGGATCTCTGCCCTTTGCAAAATTAATTTGTTTCTTGACATCTTGAGAGGAATGTGTGCACAAATGGTTCAGTTAGCTTCTGTCTTTAAATTTCAGGGTCGTCATACTGCTTGGAGAATAAATGACTAGGGGTAAACCAGAGGAAGTAATACTGGGATGAGACTTGTTTAGCCAGAATGTAAACAGTCGGGTTTAATTTGAAAAGTGACTCTGGTAAACACCCAATACTACTCATGTCTCTGAAAGTGATGCTTTTGCATTCGTCACCCTCCTCACCTGCCACCTTTTTTATAAGTACTCTTGATAAAAGAGCTTCTTTTTCCTCATCCCTTTTTGCTGTGATAGGCTGGCTGTGGTGTAGCTGCATACAGAGTGCATTTTGTTGAACCTTGGTGTGGGGAGCAGTCAGTGGGATTATAAACTCCTCTAAATTGCTCCCACTCAAGTAGAGCCATCACCTGCATGGACTGGAGCTGGAGTGCCGTCTGAGGGTCAGTTCTTTTTCAGCAAAAAGAAAAAAAAGCAAGCCTTGCTTTCTGCTCTTGCACGTTACTGGTTTGTTAAAAACAAAGCCTAATTCAAAGTTGAGTTTGAAACTTGAGCCGGTTCCTTTGCATAAAGATACAGTTCATAGTCATCTCTAAAATGTCAGAGCTAAGTATTTGCTTATATTTTAAGAGGTATTGTTTTCTTCATCAAGTGTTTGCCAGGTAAATATTTAGCAAGGGAGACTCCCGTTCCTATTACATTCTCCTTTTTTAAATAATTTGCTTAATAATTTTGGAAGTTATAAAATAACAAGCCTGCTCTGAAGCTGATACCGGTACAAGTAGAAGTTGAAGTCCAAATGAGAATAAATTTTAGCATCTGTGATACATCTTTGCAGCTGACAAGATCTTGAACATGCTTCTTCACATACCTTTGTCAGTCAGAGCTTGCATGTGCTAGGTTAACCACGCAGGCAGAGACTAGCCACTTACAGTCCCTGACAATCTCTCTCTAGGTGTCCTGGTTTCAAGAAATACAAATCTGAACTACAGCGGAAAAAGAATCCCATTTCCAAAGGGAAGGAAGATCCCCCTACCAAGTTGGAGACAAACACGCCCAAGGATCCAGAGGTACCAAGTGGAGGATCGTCACTTGTGGCAGAAAGCTCTGCAGCTGCTGTGGTATCACTAGGGACTGCAGAGCCTGGACTGGTTAATCCAGCTTTTGAGGAGACTGAAGAAGGTGAGAGTTTGATACAGAAAGGTAATTATGTCATTACCATTTATAATATAAAAATGAGGTAATTATCTCAGACAATTAAATTTTTAAAGTGTCCCCAACATTCTTAGATATCCTCAATGCTATTCAGCCACTAGTAGTTATCAGAGCACTCTCTCTCCTCAGCTTGTCCTTGAGCAGAGGGAGATGCTTTCATGTGCATCAGGTGTGGCAGGATCTGCTCACGAGCACAAAACTGTCTGTGCAAAACCATTCTGAGAATCTGTTAGACTGCAGTGAATATTTGCAGTATTCTTTGCAGAAACAAAGGCAGCGCCTGTCAATGTGAACACGGAGCACTTAACGCACGTGCAGAAACCAAATCATTAGTAGTTAGGAAATGTTCCAGCTTCATCTCAATCTTGTTTAAAAAGTTAAATATACAGTCAGTTTCCTGGAGTGGTCAGTACCTCCCTAATGGTGTGCAGCAAGTGTGTGTTTATAGCATAACTTAGTTTTTGGATTAATAGTCAGTTATGAAACTCTTGCAGATAAAAGTAACTATCTCCACTTCAGTATAGAACCGCTTGTCTCAACCCCTGTTAGAAGGCAGCAGCGTGGAAATCTCTGTGCCTTGTTTCAGAGTTAGTCTCAGTTTCCAAGTGCAGGCGCTGGAGCTGGCAACTGCTGTGCCTGTGCCAGAGTTAATACACAGGTCAGTTTACTTCTCTGTTGGCTTTTTCCTGAGGTACGCTTGGGGCAGGTTTTGCATCTCTTGTGTGACAACTGCAGTTCACCCTGACAGGCAGTGCGCTTGGCTTCGTTAGTGTGGGGCCTGCCTAAATGTTGCAGTGCTGGTAGATTTAATACCACTTGCTAACAACAACTTTCATCTTCAAAGTGTCTGAGAAGCATTGCTTAGTCTTCAGCATGCTGTAAATAGGTAAACATTACTCCTGTTTTACAGGGGGGATGGGGAAAGAGGAGGAAAGGCAATTAGAGGAGGGAAGTTGCAGTGAGCTACTAGTGGTAAAGTCACCACAATGGCAGGCCAGTAATTACAGCTCAGTAGTCCCCTTTTCTAATGGGCATCGTGGAAATTGGCATTTGTCATGTGTGCGCTTCTAGTAGGCCAGGAGAAAAATAAATCTCTAAATGGTAAGTGAAACATACCAAATGCCCTTTAATAACACTCAGGAAATAATAATGAAAGAGTTTGAATTTGCCATAAGCTAGGAGATAATGGGAAACATTATGGAGAAACTGTAAAGAAACAGGGGCTTTTAAAGTTGTTTTTTTTTTAATCTGACCTATTGTTCCCTCTCCTGGTAGCTGCTTTTCCTCCAGACACTACTTTGGACACAGTCTACCAGTGTTACAAATCTTGTGGTGCTATGTGAAGGAAAATTCTATTAATGTGTTGTTTTTTGTCTTCAATTTCCACAATCAGACCTTCCTCAGAGAACTAGTCTTGTGGCTGAAACGACCACAATTGAAATTCACCGAGAAGACCCAGAGGAAGAGCTGGGGATGAGGATAGTTGGGGGTAAAGACACCCCACTAGGAAACATTGTTGTTCAGGAAGTCTTGCGGGATTCTGTCATTGCTGCAGATGGAAGAATAGCACCGGGGGACCATATTCTTGAGGTAGGTGAAACCCCACTGGTAGTCCCATTGCTTCCCTTGACTTGAGGGGAGGGCTGGGGCAGGAAAGTTGCCTAGAAAAACTGGGAAATCTCTACAGCTGAGGGTTTAAAAGCACTGATCAGACTTGCGTGTCAGTTGCATTGTGTATCTTTTGGGGCTGAGAAGCAGGCTTTTGAGTTTCCTTCCAGTCATATTCATATTTACTTTACATATTTGACAGCTCTTTGAAATTTGGACCATTTTGGATAAATTAAAAAGACTTCTATCTGATAAATTTCACCCAGTAGCACCATTTATCTCCAAAGGACTGTGCTCTAGTTAGGAAGTCATATAATTGCTTGCTCTACTATGTTGCTTAAGCTGCATATTCTCAATGGGCAGGTCCAAAGTTTAAGACCTTACGCCTTGAAGTAAGCATCAGATATGTAATGTGAGTAATAAAGCGCACCAACCTCATACCATGCTGACCCACGGCCAGATGTAGTTTCCAGATTAATCATGTTTTATGGCAGTGGGCTAATGAAGGCGACAAAAGCTTGTATGAAGCAGTAAAGCCTAGATGCAGCGAGAACTGTTAGCACCTCCTGGCTATGGCTGCCCAACCATTTGACAAGCCGTAGAGACCTAATTATCCTGTTGGACTTCAGTATGGACTGGCAGCCCCACATGCACAAGTGGCTGATACGATCTTCGAGTTGGTTTCTTAGAACAATAGAGTAGCTTCTGTTTTATCCAGTTGTTTTGTACATGTCTCAGTCTCGACTGGGTTGTAAATAGGACAGGGCCCCTATCGATATCCTAGAAGAAGGCTGCACGGAGTCTTAGGTGACAACAGACAAAGAAAAAACTAGCTTTGCAGAGTTACCTTGGTAAAACCATGATTACACTGATTATTCCAGAAGCTTGGAGAGTATGGACCACTCTTTAATTTAAGAGTGAGGATTGGGTAGTCTCCAATGTGAGTCTTCTACCTCCAAGTGTGTATTGAATGCTGGAAGTTAAGGGAAAGCAGTTCTGCATTGCCATGGGATGGATGTAACAATTTAATATTTTGCAGTTTCAGACTTGTTAATTATGTGAATTGTCTTGTCTTGTCCCTGTCCTCAGCTATTCACCATCAACTATGGTCTAATTTCACCTGCTTTCTTCTGCATTCTTTTTTCAGAAAACTCTGCTCTCTAATGTGCATCAGAAGCAGCTGCTTCAGTCACGGCACTGCACAGGGAGTTGTCTCCAACTTTGTGATGTTCTGCACTGTGGACAGTGCCTAAATTATGTACGTTCTGATTAGTGACTCTGGTTTGTTTGTCTTTCTAGGTGAATGGCGTCAACATCAGCAGTGTGACTCACTGCCAAGCTGTCTCCTTCCTGCGCCACCCAGGTCCTGTTCTCCACCTCATGGTCTTGCAGGAGAAGGGTTTTTCCAATAAGACTGCACAGCAGGATTCCACTTCTGCTACAAATCGGGAAGTGATCCACGTTACCCTGATAAAGAGAGACCGATCGGAACCCTTGGGAATCAAACTGATCAGGAAGACAGATGAGGCAGGGATTTTTATTCTAGATTTGTTAGAGGGAGGTTTGGCAGCCAAAAATGGAAAACTGAGTCGGAATGACAGAGTCCTGTCAATAAATGGCCAGGATTTGAGGCAAGGAACACCTGAGGCTGCTGCGCAGATAATCCAGGTAATTTATGACGTGGTGAGGTTGTACGGCTAATAACTCTGCAGCTGTCTGCGTTGATGGCAGGGCTCCTGTTCTGACCCAAGGGCTAACAGAACACACTAGAGCAAACTGCATTCCCTGAAATATCTCTTTGGGAAAGTGACTTCCCTGCGGATGTGTGGGAAGCACCGCTTCCAAATAAAGATAAACATGAAGAGTGGGAATCCATTGTGAGTCATCTCTGACAAGTCTGAAGTGAGGCAGTTGCTCATGGCACTTCAGTTCAGCTAAGGCAATTGGATCTCCTTTGTGGTGTGGTGTTTGGAGCCTTTCTTGCAGAGTGATTATTTGTATGCGCTGTGTAGATGTGTGCAGCAGAGACAAGGAAAGATTAGGAGAGCCTCTTGTGCTTCAAACAGGCAAACTGAAGGTGTTTGTTGGGAGATGTGATAGGCTGGCAGCACAGAACAGAAGAACCCTTTTGACTGATTTTAAGCCCTCTCCCCATTTTACCTGTGTTTGGGAAGGGAGGCGCTTCAGGCTAAAAACATTCTAAAATCCTAAATGGGTAGAAGAGAGGTGGTCTTTCCCCGCAGAATAGGAATGCGCTCCTGTTGCAGCATGCCAAATGTTTTGGTGAAAGAAGTGGACAAGGAATTTTGGTTAAGGATTAAGTATTGCTTCGTGTGCAGCAGATGTCATGTAGATCGGTTTAAATTCTTTATCTCCCTAGGCGATGACATCCAGTTTCTGTTTTTATCTAAGATCCTGACACAATACATCTCATCACATATTGTTTATATCCCGGAAAGGATCTGAGGTCAGCAGTGAGGGAGAGGTAGTTCTCTTCCTGGTAATCAGCAGAAGAGTGCAGTGGCATGGGGAAGAGAAAGAGCAGAGTTCCAGTACTGAGATCCTTTTCTATGTTATATATGTGATTCCATTCTTACGGCCTCTTAGAATTTCGTTTGCATCCCACAAGTGCTGCTGTATTTCTCTTGTAATGTGCAAACATAACTCCCATAAGAAGAACTCTTTCTTGATCCCACTGAAATCAGTAACCAAAGACTCAGAACCGGCTTCGTTGAATTCCTTTTGAAGTGACGTTTGTGGAAAACTGTGACAGTCTTCCAAACATTATCTCTTCTTCTGAGGGCTAATTCAAACTCTTCATTAAATGTAATTTTAATTTTCATTGCAAACCATTTGCAGAACAGAGTCCTTCTACCTGAAAAGTACCATTTACAGCTATAGATACAGATGCACAGCCATACATACTGTACGCAGTCTAGTACCCACGGTTGAACGGGAGGGCAAATCCCCATCGTAGGATGTGATGTTTACAATATATTTTATGAAGACGTGGACATGTGCCAACTTGTCTGGAAAAAAATTGCTCTATCTGCAGTGACTCTGGAGACAAGAGGCTTTTAAACTTCAGAAAAGGAAAAACTCTCCTGTACTAGTTTAAAAAGAAAAAAAAAAAAAAGCAGTTGATGCAGTCCCTCTTCCGAGGCCAGGGAATTCACTGCTGCCAGGGTGCTGTGGCACCAGGCAAACAGAGTGCCACGTCAAGAAGTGAGAGTGGCAACCGTTCTTCTCTCATCCATTGCAGGAAATGCCCAAAGCAAGCACATACACCTTACCCCAATGGAGTCCTTCACAATAAGGTTTTGTCAAACTACCCGAAAGAACAAACCAAATTAGAAGAGCACTAACAATAGTGAATACTTTCCCTGTAGTTCTGCCAAGGCCAGACTTACAGCTGGTTAAGTGTTTAATTGGCAGCAACCTTAGACAAAAGGTCATGCCTTCAGGTACTCTGGGAAAAAAATGGGTGGGAGATGTTGAACAATAGATGTGGTACATAAGCTGGGAGGGAAAGAGTTTCAACAAGTTTCTTCACAATAAAAGAAAAAGCATCCAGTACTTGTATCACGGTCAGCCATGGTGTGGACCAGTCAGTGTTCTAGCTCTGTTCATTTTGTATCACAACACAATATGCTATTTTGGTTATTTGTACTGAAATGGAGGAATTAATCATCCTTTTCCATTTTCTCTTGTTTGGCATTTGTGGGGGAGGGAGGCATGAGCGAAGTCTGCCTCTACTCGTGTTCCTTCTGACTAACATTTGCTAATTCCTTTTTTCTTTTCACCATAGGATTCTGTGGCTCTTCACAAAAAACATTGCATCATGTTGCACAGCCCCATTTCAGACTCTTTGTAGAAACTAATGCCAATCCTTCTCTCTCCCCAAGAAAATCACAGGAGCCATCCCTAATTTCTAATTTATTTTTCTATCTATTTTATTTACATTCTTTTTGATTCTGCTGGCAGACCACTGAATCAAGAGTGAACTTTGTCGTCTTGAGGCAGCCAGGCGTACAGCTGTCGGACCTGGTAGAAGATGGCAGCGCATCGAATAACAGCAGCAGCAGCAGTAGCAACGGAGGAAGCCCGGTGCACCATCGGAGACGACTAGACCAGAATCACTATAGGCGAAAATCTACCTACCAGAAGGTGAGTTTTGTAAATAACGGAAAAAGCGCTGCTTAATCTTGATCTAGCAGATCTATTATGTTTGTTCTGTGATGGCAATTTATCATATAAGACTGATCAGCTCCATTTCTTCTTGAGCTATTGCAAAGCAGCCTATTTGTGACTTTTGGTACCGGAGAACCGTACGTTTGTCATCTACTGGGAAACACAGGTTTTTTAGGGAAATGTCTCTAATGTTGATGCAGAACCAGTATTTAATCCTTTCTTGTCTGGAAAGGGCAATGGGAAATTTACCATCCATGAGACGCTTGGGATTTGCTTCTTGGCATCCATCAGGCACAAGATGTTCAGGGTATTGCACAATGACACCAAGTTATGCTTCTGGTCTGGAGCTAGAGGGCTTTATGGTACAGAAGTAGGAACTACACAAATTACACTGTAGCGCTCCTGTGACTTCAGTGTTGCATCTGCCATCCGTTTGCATATTCTAAGAAATGGTATGAGCAAGAGGAGAATCACCAGTCTGCTGTACTGAGAGATTTGCTCTATGTTTAGAACTTCCATTTGAGTGAGAGAACTCGCTGCAACGGCTTAGACTTCTGTGTTTAAATGTTTCTGGAGTAAGTAGCTGTCATAAATCGCTGGAGTGTGGTTCCTTGATTTAAATCCTAGTATTATTTCTACAGCATGTGCTAGAATGTGTGCTTTCACTGCAACCTAAACATTTAGTAGTAGTCAGAGAGAGGTTGATTGGTTGGTATGAACGGCCTTGAAATGAGGTCATAGCTTGTTTGTCAGTGCAAAATTGTTCTCCTCAGAGTGAGCATCTCTCTACAGCAAATGAATGTGGGATCAGTAGGAGAGCAGTGCCTCAATCATGCTGGTATCACTTTGGAAATACAGAGCAGTATTTTAGCCAGAGCAAGTACATGAGAAGCCGACTTGGACATCCAGTAACATTGCTGAAATCCTCTGGATTAAAGATATAAGATGTTCTGCTCTTTTCTTCCAGAGCTGGGCTTCTCACCTTAATTGCATTAATAAAGTTACATTTTGTACTGTCGTTCCTTTGTAGGATTTACCTCAGGGATACATAAATCACGAAAAGACAGTTGCAATAAAAAAAGAACCAAAGGAATCTTTAGGAATAACAATTGGAGGCGGAAGGGATAACAAAAACAAGCTCCCTATATATGTAACGAGCGTGCAGCCCATCGGATGCCTCTTCAGGGATGGCAGAATCAAGCGAGGTAATCAAGCTCTCGGACCCTTTATCCTTTAGGAACTGAGGGGTTTTGGTGCAGTGAAAGGTGGACTTGGAGACTAAAGTGAGGCTGGAAGCAGGGTTCCACATGACACCTTGAGGCAGAATGTGCTTCATAGCAAAAGGTCTGTAATAATTCTATCTTATGTAATCAACAGGAGATGTACTTCTGAGCATAAATGGCATTGATTTGACTCATCTGAACTACTATGAAGCTGTCTCAGCACTGAAATCTAATGCTGCTTCCCACTCAGTCGTACTGAAAGCCTTGGAAATCCTTTCATTGAACTCGACAGAGCCATCTCTGGACATCAAGGAGCAAGGATTCAGCTGGTCTCCCCTCTGGATCACGTGGCTCGGATTGCCTAGGTACATTTGTTCGGTGACTGTATAGAGATCTGTTTAGTCACAGAATGGACTTTCTGGATCGCATAACAGAAGCCAACAGACACCTGTGCTGTTTTATAGGTTCTAATCTGATCATCTGAGTTAGACCAAAAGAATGCCTGTCCCTAATTCTTTTTTGCTGTTGTAATTGTGTCGTCTTTAGCATGAAGCAGAAATGATTCTGAATAGTTGAGTTTTTCTGCTGCAAAGCTTTGGACCATAGACTCAGCACAGATTTTAGCAGCAACGTGGTAAATTCCAGATGACAGGATTGAGGCTTTGAAAGCTTGGATTTCTATCTCCTTCCTGGAAAGGTGAACCTCTGGTTTGCTTACTTTTGCAGTTTCATCAAAATACATTCAGCTGTGAAAGGTAGAGTCTGTTCTCATTCCAGCTGACTAGAGAAGGATCATGCAGGAGATGCACGTGGAACAGGAAAGCCAAACCCTTCTGTGGGAAGCCTGGATTATTTACAGCCTTGTTTCTTGAGGCACCTGAAAGAAGAAATACTAACAAAGCCTCTGTGACGTTACCCTTGTGTTACTTAGCAGCCAGTAAATGCTAAATGAAACAGCCCAAGGAAGGTAGCTTTTGTGTCTCAAGTGACCGTAACTTGGCTTGTACTCAACACCATCCTACCAGTTTCCTCTGCTCTCCCAGGGAATCAGCCTGTCTGCTCTGTGCAGGCCTAGGATGAACTGGCCTGAGCTGCACCTGGGTAGCCCAAACCTGAACGCAAACCCTCAGATGCCAGCTGGTGTTTGTTCCTCGTGGGTGCTCCTGCAGTGAAGTACAGCAAGGCAAAACCTGGCAGTACTTTCTCCATTCTTCCTTTTCCAATTTATTTGGATGTCTGGTGGCTTGCAGCTTCACCACACTTTCTGCTACAGGGACTGGAGTCCACTCCTTGCTCATTGGTCACCTGCCTTCATTTCAAGAGTATACTGACATTACCTGTCACTTAATACATTGCTTGAAATTCTTTTGCTGCTGGTATTAATGTTGGCCCCTCTTCATTTGACTGTTACTGCACCTTGCCACTGAAGCAAGGAGCAATGATTTCAGGTGCCCTTTCTGCTCTTCAGTCTTCCTTTCCTACTCCAACCTGAATTCAGGCATCTGAATTTGTCTGACATTCTTCTATGGGTGTGAGGGTGGTTAGGAGGCATAAAGCAAGGTTATTTCATTTCAGGATCTAACAAAATCTTCCTTCTTGTTTCTAGTAATAAAAATATCTGCGGTTTTAATACTATCTGTCATCTCGGCACGCTTGGTGATGTGCCATTTCTGAAATGTGGAGCCCCTGTAGCCCATCCCGCAGAACTTGTGTTATGTGCCAGGCTACTGTTGCGGAAGTGTTTTAGGAGAGACCTGACAGCCCCAGTCCTGTGCCTTTCTTGGGACCCTGGGTAACAGAGGGAATAACATGAGCATCTCGGGCACATTCTTCCTAAAAGAAAACCGCTCTTGTGCTCCTTAGGCTGCTTTCACGCTGCAGCACTTGGGTGTGTAAGCTTGGAGCATCTTCCACCTCTGACCGAGGCCAGTGCTGCACACTTCCAATGAAGATACAAACATCTCTGTAAGAGGGACAGTGTAGTAATATTTTTCCATCTAACCTCAGGCAACGGAGGTATTGGCTGTACTGAACCAGCTGGCTGGTACCTTTCTTGCATTTTTTGTCTTGCAATACAACTGTGGGTACCTCTACTATCCTTGTAAATTTACTCTTCCATTCTTTGCTTTGTTAGTAACTAGTGGCGGTGAGTGTTCCAGGTCAATTGAATGCTACTACTTATTGCTTCTGAATGTTTATCATTGTCACTGTATATGTCATGGAAGACAGCACAGGAACTTTACTTGATTTACATTAAATCAATACCAGCTACTGATAGTATAAAATACCATCTCAAAATGCTGGTTTGGAGTGGGCGTGTGCCCTAATTATTGCACACCAAATCCTAAAGATACTAGAAATACCAAGTTTACAGGCTAAGTTTTTGTTTTTTTTTTTTCCTGCAAACGCATTGACTCTTGAAAACGATCACTCCCATCTTCTGCCTTGAGGTGTATCTGAAGCCAGTCACCGTGAAGTCTGAGCTCTTTCTGCAACAACTGTCGGGTGCTCCCTGCCATGGCCCCACTGGAGCAGCACTTGCAGAACTGCAAACTCAGCGGGGTGTTTGTCAGAATAGAACTCGCACCTTTACTTTCTGTAAAGTCTGAAGTTCTTTTCCCACAGTCATTTTCCATTATAGTAAATTAATGTTTCTCTTCCTCAAACCCCTTTTTTCTATGGTAAACTGATTTCTAGCAAACAGCCTTTTCCAGCTCCTGGAGAATGTGTCTAATGTCTTCATTTATGTTCTGTGGTGATGGTGCTCTTGCTCTCTGCTATTTATTTGCACTAGCTGCCACATGCATTTCTCGCAGCTGTGTTTTTACACTTGTGTGGTATCAGTAGAAGAAAGAAAACCATCAGTAAGCTAGAGCTGGGTCTTCCAGCGTTTGTGTGTGAAGAACTCGTACAAAAGCAAATTACAGTTTGAAAGTAGATAATTGGATCTTTCTCCTTGTAAGAAGTTAACTGAGAAGACTTTTGAAATCTGAAACTCATCTGCAAACTGCTCAACCAAAGCCCTTGAGGCAAAAACATTTATTAGGAAAAGTTTAGCTGCTGGAATACTTCAGTGGAACGATCAGCGGCAGTTTCACACAGTGTAGCTCTGGCAGCGCCTTGGTGCCAGAATGTAACCTGACTGTGAGCCAGAGTACAGGAGCTGCTTGCCTGCGCTCCTGCCACACCTTTTCAGACGCCTTGCAAAGGCTTTGCGTGTCTTTGTCCTACAAACTCAAGGAGCAAGTGCTGTTAGCACTTAGAGATCACATTCTGCAAGGCAGCAAACCCCGGGCTTACCGAGAAGACGTACCTCAGTGGCAGGCATTCAGCAACAGTGGTCTGCGATCTCTCTCTGAGGAGTTCAATACCTTACTGTACACAGCAATCCTGGGTGTAGGTCCTGCAGGAAAGACCTTTCATGTTCCGATTTGGTAGTTATCGAAGAAAGGCTGCCATACCTCAAATGTTTGCTTTCCCATCAGTGATACACAGCTAGTGAATGCCTTCATTGTACCAAGTGTGTAATATATAGGTGGAAAAAAAAAAAGCTCGATTCTCATATATTGCATGGGTGTAACTGCTGTTCATGATTAATTTGTTTTTGTCACTAGTACTGTGCATGTTCATTAGTAGAATTCATTAAGTTATTAATGAATCCTTCAGGTCACAAACCCCTTTTGAGAATGGTAATTTTCCACTAACTCATAAACTAGCACTGACAATACCGAGAAAATATTTCTAAAGGACTGGCATCTTCAGATTTGAGAATTATCCCTGTAACATGCCCTGCAAAGGGGTTGCCTCAAGTCCTTAAATAAATAAAATAAATATGAGGCCGTTACGTAGCTGCGCTTTCCACGAGGGAAAATACAATTTTCTAGTTATGCGGTTTTCCTCGAAACACACTCAACTTTCTGTGGTTTTGACTGTGCCTGTCTTCACAGCTACCTTCACTTCTGTCAAGATATTGTCCTTAGTAAAGGCAACCTGGAAAGCTGGGGCTTCAGCATTGTTGGAGGCTTTGAGGAAAGCAAAGGAAACCAGCCATTCTTCATCAAAACCATAGTGCCGGGGACTCCCGCCTTCCGAGACAGGAAACTGAAGTACGTATGAGCTGCCCTGCGGGGCTCTGGTGTCTGTGTCGGAAACACTATTGGTACTTATGTCAGTGCGCACCGTGTTACTGAGGGCTGTCTTTTACCCTTTTAACTAGCTGAGCTAAAAGTTAATGACTTCTAATTCTTAGACACTCATTTGAACAGTTAATGCTCTTACCAAAGTTGTAACAAACCAAGTTCTATATTAATGAGTGGTTTAGTTTCTCTATAAAGGTGCAACTAAAAGGAGTTAACAGTTACACTTTAAAAGGCTGTGAAGATTTTAATTGAGTAATTAGATAAAAGTAGAAAAGGGATGTTTGAGACGAAGCTTGCAGGTTCCAGAGTATAAAATGTCCTGGATTAGCAAAAGTATCCCAATGGCAGCAACAAAAGCCCTCCTGTGCAGGAAATTTAAAACGAGCTTTGCTGACCTGTTTGTTAGCGATTGCAGCGAGTGGAGGAGCGAACAGTGGAGCCAGAGGGCCCCCACAGAACTTTCTTGCAGCGTTGCCTCTGGGAACCAACAGAGCTGGCCTCTCAGCAAGTGTGCAGCAGGCCGCAAGTGCAGGACTGTACAAACTAAAAGCGAGGCTGCTGTCTTGCAGGGGACATAGTTTCGGTGCAGGGAGCTGGGCTTTGCTCCCTAAAACAGTGTGAAGAGCAGAGTTGGGTCAGAGCCTTGGTGGGAGGACTGGGGTCAGCTGGGCCCCTGTTCGAGGGCTAGGACAGCAACGCGCTTTCCCCGTTGGACACAAGGAAGGGAGCTGGCTGGCTTCAGCGCCTCACCTGAGCGCCACCACTCAGAGAGTTGCGGTGCCATAGCAGTGGGCAGGTCAGGCAGGACTCCGAAACCTCTGTTGTATTGAGCATGCACGTGACGGCACGCTTCAGCATCGTGAGTGCTTCATCTTAGCGATTGCTAGTCAAGTAGCCGTAGGAGCAGCCTTGCTGATGAGCGTGTTTATCAGCACAAATATGTTTTCTGTAACTTTTCCCTCTGCTGACTGGCCAGCTGGTCACGCTGCTGGTGACCTCCACTGCTGTGTCACTCAGGTACCAGCAGTGTCCGCCTTTTCCCTTGCCCGCTGACCCAGAAGCAAGCCTCTGACAGCAGCCACTGCTTACATCCATTCCTTGCCCCTAATCTTTCATCTAGTGAAAAAATTGCTTCAACAAAGAGTTGAACATCTTGGCTCAGGGCGGGCTAGATGACCCTGGGGGTCCTAGGGTGCAGTGTTAACAATAATTAAATACTGACATGCATGTTTCCTGTCTTCTGATTAGGTGTGGAGATGAAATAGTGGCAGTAAATGGAGTGCCAGCGATAGGAATGAGCAACTCGGAACTAATCCCAATGCTGAAGGAACAAAAGAACAAAGTCACACTTACTGTGGTGTCCTGGCCGGGAAGCCTCGTGTGAAAGCTCAACCAAAACACACAACAGCTTCAGGTATCAGACTTCAGTTGGCCATCATACAAAGCTAAACGTGTGACAAATACACCAAGGGAATGCTGAACTCTTGCTACACAGTGCATTGCCATGGAAGACTTCTAGCTTCCTTCTCGGAGAAAACATTTCTTTACTTGTGCTATCAACAAATCTGGCTGTTGGATTCAGACTAGTGGTTAATCCAAACAGTTGTTGTAGCTTCCTGGGCTCATTAAAGCTCCTTAGAATTGGTGTTACAGAGAAAGCTCTTTTTCCAGCGTCTCTCTACAAATCACCTTTGAGGTGCTTGCCTCAATTTTAGACCTCTGTCTTCCATTTAATATTTCGAACAGGTTAAAACAGGCGTGACTGTCTGGTTTTCCCTGCTGATTTAATGCAGCCTGCTACTGATCTCTGACCGTCATTCTTGGACATCGAGTCATTTTATACCTGCATTTTAAAGCCACTAATAAAACCGTAAGGATGTGGACCTAATTAAGCAGTTCCTATAGCCCCCAGTCTTGATATTTTTAGGTTACTGAACCCTAAAGAATGTTAAAAAACCAATTACAGCTCTCAGCTGAAGAGCTGCTGGGTTAGCATGCTGGGGCCGTGCTGGCTTGTATTGAAGGTCCTATCACCAGGTACCTGTTGTGAATCCTGATTTAGGATCCGACTGAATATGCCTATTTGTCACAAATCCTGATTTAGGATCCTGCTGACTCTGCTGATTTGTTATGATTTAGATGGCTTAAAGAACCACTGTCAAAGGTATCAGAAAAAGTGATTTCATTGAAAATACGATGTAAAAGTGCATCTTTAACAGAGTTTGAGGGCAAGGTTCACTCTTACTACACAAAGGATAGAACAATGATTCAAAGTTACCGAGACGCAAATCAAAGTTACCCTAATACAAAGTTATGCACAGTATCGGTCACTTACCAAAGATCTGCCGTTGGTAAAAGGTGTCTCTGCCTCAAGGAGCAACCTTGAGGCACGTCCCAGCTCAAGGGGGGACCACTGCCCTGCAGCCAGCTGCTTAGCAGGAGAGCTCAAGGAAGGCTCACTCGGGCTGTCATATTTATGGGATAAAGTGGTTGGCTCGTAGTCAAATTACATGCGATGGAGAAGGTACCCACAAGACTCCTTGTACACACAACTTCCTTTGTTCCTTGATAAACGAGTTGGGGAAAAGCTCATGTGTTAATCGCATGATGGGTGTTCCAAGCTCACGCGCATGGATGCTCGCTGTGGCACTGCCCCTTTGCGGGTTTTCACAGAACAGATTGGAACTAGAGGAATTCTTGGCCCAGTTATGGCTTAGGCCTTTACCCGCTTTGGAGCCTGAATCAAACTATGCTAGTTCGGTTAAGGAGTCAAGTGCATCCATCACAGTAGCCAGAGATAAGGAATTTCTTTCATTTTCATCCCCTTCCTCAGCTTGGTTTCCCTGGTTTTATGACTTGGTAAAATGACCAGCTTTTCCCACGGAAGGCAGACGATTAAGTAACCAGGCTTGTGACAAGAAACCCCTGTCCCAGGATGCTGTCTTATTTTTATCAGTTTCCCAGCGATCAGCTGCAGAGTTAAGGCGAGGGGGGGAGGAGGTACCCGACACAGCGCCTGTCCTGTCAGGCACGCGAGACGAGCTCCTGCAGTTCTGTCCATGTCCCTCTTGCTGCTAGAGCAAACCATCAGCTCCCCGGATCAGGGCAAGCTCTGGGGGTCGCTGGCTGCCTCGGCCACTTTGTGCCAACTGTATGAAATGATCTGCCTCCAGGACAGCGGGCCCAGTTTGGCTTCGGTTCAAATCCACTGTACAGATACAATTTAGAATAAGAGAACTGAAGCCAAGGCAGCTTGGTTTGATCTATGACACCTCGCTGAGTTCCCACCTGGAGACTCCGCATGAAGCAATTCCCTCCTTTTTTTAGAAGGCTGTTAATCAGCAGTAGAAGTGACAGATCTTCCCCCACCTGGGTTACATTGAGAGAAGTCTTCCCTCTTACGCTGTTTCTGCTGTACCTTTTATGGGGCCAGCTCCGCTTAGAAGAGTCAAAGGAGTTTCTCTCCGCTGTCCAAATGCTACCTAGAATGAATGTTTAATCCCTCGTGTAAACTGGCTGCAGGTAAGTGCCCATCATCGTCTTAAGCAGCGCTTTTCTTAGGGCTGGCTACTTCCTAATTAGCACTGACTGCAGCGTAGAATTGTTCCTTGCTCGATGACTTAGTTGTGTACATACAGAGTGACTTCACTTCCTTCGGCTGTTAGCTGAAGGCAGGCTATAGCAGGGCCTGTTATCAGAGCCCGTTATACAGAAATAGCTTAGGATTCGATCGTCACAAAAGCTTCCCTGGCACATGCTCTGGCCGCTTTGTTTGGTTGGTAAATACCGCTGTGGACTTTGACAGCAGAAACGGTGCGTGGCCAGCTGGGCTCTGGGGCCGTTTTTCCTGTTGTTTCCTACTGAACGCTGAGGGCAAAAGAACCGAAAAGGCAGAAGGGTGCCTGTGGAAAAGCCGTCACTCGCCCTCTGCCTGACACAAAGGAACAGAAAAACCCAAAGCAGTTTTTGTCTCTTTCCAATCAATGTGCAGAATCTGTGCCTGGTATGGAACAGTAAATACTTCTGTAGATAGAGGGCGATTCCTACCGAGTAGTACCAAATGTCACTTGTATAAAATACAGTAGGAAAAAGCCAGGCGGCTGGTGGTCAGACGCTGTAAGTGAAGAGGATGCTGCAGAAGGGAGCATGATTTTTACTATTACTCCATCTTGTTTCAAGGTGCCTTCAACTTCACCAAGATGTCCTAGTAATTTAAATATTGTCTCCAAGATCAGCGTGTTAATAGATGTTCAATTTGTTTTGATGACTTTATAAATTATTGTGATATTACTGAAAAACATGCATTATGGGTTGTTTTTTAACCTTTCCTTCCAGTGTATCGGCTAACGCCGGCAGCATAGGTCACTTCAACAGCAGACACTTCTCCCAGAAACTGATGTTGTGAGGCAGGAAATGGGGTGAATGTCTTCCGTTTCTCCCAGGAAAGGAGCCAGACTATCCTGAAACACACTATGGCCGTGACTGGGGAAAAAAACCTGAACAGAAGTAAATTCCGCCCCCCTCCCCTCAGCTGTGCCCCGCTCCTGTCTGCCAGGCTGCCCGCAGCCCGCTAACGCCCGGGGGGCTCAGAATGGCCTGGACTGAAAAGCCAACCCAGGGACGAAATAAAGCTTTATTGAACGAGGCTTAACTCCGCGATTCAGCGGAGCTGCTGCACGGCTCGGCAACTGAGGCAGGGCTGGGGCTGCCAAGCTCTTGCTCCAGAGGAGGGGGCTGGGGGCTGGGTTAGCTTTTGGGGCGACTTCTACTACTGAAACAGCCCTGACTGGGAGAAAGGCATCGTTGCCATTAACGATGCGCTGCACCACCGTAATGAAGTTAGCCTCTCTCCTCCTTAAGGCTGTGCCCCTTTCAGTGTTGGGGAACCTCTGGCAGCTCCTTCAGCTGAACATTCAGCACCTCCTCTCCCCCTGAAGCTGGCCGGCACTTGTGTAATGAGGCTTGTGCAAGCGCTCAGCTCTGGCTGGGAAGTTCACCCTCTGGGCAATACTCGGCACCTGGGGCACTCAGTAACGCACAGGCCCATTTCTCATCTCCAGCTTTGGTCCAGCCCAAGAACTGATCCCACCAGCCCAAGAACTGGCCTCTTTTCTGAGAATTATTAGTCACCGTTCAGTATTCCCCAGGGAACATGGCCATGAGACCTGACGCAAGTAAAGATTATTACCAAAGCCGTACCTTTAGACTTAGAGCTCTAACACATTAAAGGCAAACATTTCACCTCTATTTATTTCATTAAAATAAAACCGTTTCAAGCTATTTCCCTTAAATTCACAGCTGCTTCTGGCAGCGTAAGCCTGCTAACATCAGTGAAGGACTTGGGTCCACCTCTAAAAACATTCAAAAACCACAAGGAGGAAGCTGCAGCCCTGACTCGTCAGCCCAGGATTCTCCATCCCCTCTCCCACACCAGCACCACTGCGCCCCGGTGCAGGGGGACCCAGGCTGGATGGGATCCCCATTAATTGTGCCTGTTTACAGGTTGGGTAGCTTCTGTCACCTCCACAAACGGAGCAAGAGACCAGGGGAGTGGATGTAGAATAGCTCTGTCCACCCTTGGAGAGGCACCACATACACCTTGGGCGTGCAAGAACGGCAGGAGGAGTGCAGACTGGGGGCCAAACCCTACACTTACCTTGGCGTAGAACTTTATTGCCAGCATTTTGCCCCCCTTCAAGACAAAAACCCCGCTCAGGCTGATCTGGGGGGCACTGCCTGGCTTTCCTTTGCTGCTAGCTGCCCTAGCAGTTTCAGAGTTCATGTTCTGGAAAAAGATAAAATACCAGATTTCGTAACTAGAGAGTACAGGCCCTGTATGGAGGCAGGGGAAGGACGCTTGGCCCCTCTCCTGTGCTCTGCGGGCGGAGGGTGCGCACGTTTGCCATTGTGCTGCAGAAAGGTGTGTTTCCAGGGGACACGTACCAAGCACTCTTGCTCCTTCCCACCAGTTTTGATTTGACTTCTCCTCCGCCCACACCGTGCCACAACTGGATAAAAGCAAGTTCATCCCAAGCTCCTGAAAGCTATCGGGTGATCACAGCCAAAACCCACCACCCTGACCCCAGGAGAAGCGTGCCAGGAGGTTTCCCCTCGCTCCACTGTGATTCCTGCAGCAAGTCCGATGATGCCCGCACAGGCGACCGACGAGAGATGCCGCAATTCCTACGATCGTGGTGTTCTACAGAACTCTGCCGTGGCTGCAGAGGGAGGAATACTCTGAAGGCTGATTCCAGGCCCTGCCCTTTAGCTCTGGCTCAGTGCACGCACCTCCCCACAGCACACACGTTTCCCATGAACTCAAAGCACATTTAAAACAATACATTAAAAAACAAACAAAAAAAAACCCAAATCCCCACTTTTTTCTTCTCCCCACCGGTTTTGCAGTTCACGACCCATCAAATGCACTCTCATAGCATATAAACTGTTTCCATAGTGCTGCACTGGCTCAGGTCTCTCAGGTCGTAAGCTTCACATAACACCCAGACTTGCAAGATTACAATACAAAAAAAATACATAACATTTCAGAACCGTAAGATTTAAGAAAGTTTTAAATAACAAGTCAAAGTAGCGGAAGATACTTAAAGATAAGACACTTGTGGACTCACACAAACAGAAGTGCAGTTCCCTAAGTACTAACCATACCAAAACCCCCTCAAAATGATTTCCCCTGTTCTTTCCACTCGGAAACATCTCTGTTGCCACCCTCCCCAGCCAATACTAAGTGCAAACAAACTCTGGGATTTGACTGAATTTATTGTGAGATCCAGGGGGAAGGAATGCATTGCACAGGAGTGTTGGTGATAACCAAATAGAAATAAGCCAACCCCATGAGGGCAAACTGCTAGACGGGACTTCACGTTCTCTACTGGGCTGGATTATTCAGCTCAACTCTTAGTACAAAAAAAATAAAAATAAAATAGTTAAGTCAGAACTAATTAAAGAGAAACTCATGCTCTTACTATGGGTCTTCCATTGATTTCCCACTTAAAGGTGTAATAAACGATAGAACTATTTTTGTGATGGATAAAGAAAAGCTTGGTTTGAAGTCTCTGCACGCCCTGTGCAAACACACGTGACGGCTTCTCAAAGCCCTCGGAACAACGCAGGATCTCGTGACCCACCAGTAAAAGCGGTTCCTCCTCAAACGCTGCCCGGCTGGCCACAGAGAAATCAGAAAATATTTTTTGTAGCTATAAAGAAATTTATTTGGGGATGAGACTTTTCACTACTAGAAGCCAGGCTCTAAGCTGGCTCTCAGGATCTAAATCACACTGTTCTTTGGACAATAAATTTCAAGTCGCACTTACTGTCCTGTTTCTCAAAAAGGAATGATGATGACAAAAAATAGACAAAAACTGTTACCTAAATGCGTTAGTTTCAGCTGAAGCCATCTTCCATCAGAAACCATAGGATCTGATACAACAAAGTTCTCCCTAGGGATGTTTATGAGTAGAGTAGCTCAGTGCTTTGTATACTAGTACTGCGGTAGTTTGTCTCGTATCAAAAAAAA
>VYZM01007688.1:77249-103756 GCA_013398915.1 Dromas ardeola | reverse complement strand
AAAGAAAAAGTTTAACTGCATGTGCAGCCTCAGCTCCCAAACCACTGCCACATGCTCCACTGCTCACCCAGAGTCAGCCTCTCTTCCCTTGGAAAAAATAAAAATAAAAATCAACCCCCCCAAACAAAACATCACCAATGCCATGCTGGTTCAAAAGGAGCAAGTTCCTCCCGAGGGCTGGGTTACTCCTTGGCATCCTGCTCCTCTCCCTCCGGGGCACCGTCCTCGCTGGCCTCCTTCTCCTCTTTGCTGCGCTTGTTCTTTTTGTGCTTGTGACGCCGGTGACTCTCCCCCTCCTCGCTCTCGTGCTGCTTGCTGCCGTGGGGAAGAAAGGGGAGAAGAAAGCGCCATCAGAGCCTGCATCAGTGCGGCTGTGCCACGAGAGAGACCCACACGCAGTGACTCTTCGGCATGTGGGGGACAGAGCACTTTGATCTAGAATAAACAGGAGACACATCAGAAGCGCTGCGGGCATCACGGTGCCACTGAAAGGCTTCGTGGTGTTTATTTGGGGCGATCTGATACCACACATGGCTGAACCAAGGGTTCAGGTTATGCAAACCGCTGGAGGTGGCTGCTTTACACCACACGCTGCATCAGCACAGGGCCAGGCAGGCAGCGCACTGGCAGAATGATTTTTGGTTAGTCTTTATAAGCAACATCTCTGTGTCCTTCCCACTCCTAAGGGAGCTCTAACAATTTTGACACATCTCAAAAGCTTCAATGTGAAGGACCGAGGCTGCCGAGAGAAGGAAGAGTCCTAAATCTGAGAGGTGTTTGAAACTTTCACTCCTCTCAACATCTTGGGGAAACCCCTGGACCGGAGGCAAGAAAGGGATGAACACGGCTAGAGAAACGTGGGTTTCCTAATGGGAGGCAGATCCTGTTTCTACTTCTGCTTACTCAGAAATGACCTGGCGCTTCACTGGTTTTGTGCTTTAGAACTCCTCTATCTCCTCACCCAGAACGGTTTTCCAGATGCAGCTGGATGGCTGTGAGCATTTAGACAGGAATTCTGTGACGCAGGAGAAATCCCAGCCAGAAGTAGCTCTGACTGGGTTGCGGATGCCTCTGAGCCCTGCACCACTGACCCCGGCAGCCGCACCGCGTACACACCCCACACAGCCGGGTTCCGCCTCTGACTCCCATCACGGGGAGCGGGAAGGCGGGAGCTCTGGTTTTGCCCACTCTGGTTCCTGGCCCCTCCTGGGAGGGGATTTTCTGCTGCTTCTCAAACACGCAATTATTTCTCCTCACAGGCTGAAACCCAAGTGATCTCTCTAGAGCTGACCGTGCCGTGAAGGTGGCAGAACTAAAACACAGCACAGAACGGGAAAAGGCAGATTAAAGTTATCCCAGGAGGGCATATGGTCACACTGCGAGCACGCAGTAGAGACACTCAGCTCAACGAGTGGGGACAGTCAGATGTAGAGACAAATTCTTACCACAGCTGGAATACCAGTTTAGCAGCAGACACCCCTAACTGGCTGAACCACTGAAGCCCTGGCTGAAAAGCTCCTGGCTTCAAGTATAATTATTCTACTTGTATAATAAATGGTTTCATAGTCATTAAAAGGAAAAAAAAAAAACAAAAAAGACAAAGAAAAGGCTGCTGCCTCTCCTCAACACTTCTTCAGCCACCTTGTGGACAGCAGCGTGGCAGTGGTTTCTGCTTGAACAATGCGACTGTCCTTTAATATTTAAACGAGCGTCAGTGATTTCCTTCAGACTGGTCAATTTGCAGTAAACTGGAAACTACAATGAAACCCTTTCATCTTCCTGCAAATGCCTGGAACAGGCTCAAATCTCAAAGTGCCTCAAGCAGGGACTCCGACATGCACTCGGAGTGGCCTTAAACAAAAAGTATTCCTCTGTTTGCTTTAGCTAACGAACACTTCCCATCCTCCCGCTTTGAGCAAGACAGAGAGCATCTGTGCCTGGTTTCAGGCACAGAGGAGAAGTCACCTCATTCCCATCTCGTGCAGTAGCCAGTTCTGTAAGTCGAGCTCTCCAGCAGACCCTGACACCGCTTCGGTGAGTTCCATCCTGTTCGTGCAGTCGGGCACCTGACACTGGAGTCCAGTTCCGAGTAGAGGAAGCTGAGAAATAACCCTTAAAGCTACTGGCTTGTTAGTCTGGTATCAGCTCAGCTTCCATTTCTTTTGTATTCAGTTTTCATTATGGTCCTGGTCTTTCTTCCCATCGCTTTGTTTCCAACCCTTCAGCAATTGGTCCTTTCTTGAAAACTTACTCATCTCCTTAAGGATGAGAACAGCCTTTTGCCTCCAGTCACTATCTGGGAGTTTTTCTGATACCAATTTCAGAATAAGGTTAATTACCTCCAGAGCTGACGTGAATTTCATCTAAAAGGAGGAAGTACGTTGAAGTACCAAAAAAAAAGAGCAAGTCTGCTCAAGTCATTACCAGGATGTAAACTGGCACAGGAACCGAGCACTGCCTCAGACCAGAGACAGACCTGTCACTGTGCTAGAAGAACCCTGCTCCAACAGGAAGATCAGCTGTAACAAACACACTTTCTCCAGAAAAGCTGGGATTTTAGGACATCCTGCTCTGCTCCAAAAGCGTTTCACTTTTGTCCAGATGATCACCAGCCTCACTATGAGAGGCACGGGGCACAGAGCTCTGATCATGCAGCGCTCAGCCTCTTGTTCCAAGAGGGAATGTCAGCTTACCGGCTGAAGAAAGCTCTTCTCTTCTGCGCAGAACACACAATCCTGAAAGCTCATGCTTCTGTTATGGCTTTGCATTGTCCTTTGTGCGTACTTTCTGGCCAGGGGGAGCTCTGCTGTTCCGAGGTGACGTTTAGCACAGGCTAACCTCTCCCTTGTCAATCAGTGCTGCAATTTCCTTGGCAGTGATCACACATCCTGCCAGCTGCCTTACTGAGACCTTACAGACGCCAAGGACTCCTCTCCCTACCACAGACAGTTCTGCCTCCTGGCCAGGTACGTGCCCGAAAGCACTCTCTCTTGCCTCTGTGTGTCACATCTCAGGACATCAGCAGGTCACAGGAAGCCAGTATGACCCAGGGCGACAGTTCACTCAGGAAGCTTTTTGTCTGCAGCTAAGGTGTGTTCCCATCAACAGCCCAGTTCAACCCTGCACAGCTCTTACCGTCTCGAAGACTTATGCTTGCTGCTCTCCTCTTTGTCTCTGTGCCTGCGCTCTCGGTGACGATCCTCTCGCTCCCTGCTGCGATCTCGGCTCCGGCGGTAGTCACGCTCAAAGTCGTAGCTGCGCTCTCGGCTGTAATAGCGGTATCGTTCATCATCGCTTAAGAAGAGAAAGGAGAAGTGAGGCAGAGGAACACACCACTCGTGGATCTGAAAGTCAGGAGCCACGTTTACAGGACTGCAGAAGCCCATCCTCACCAACAAAATCTGTCACCTCTTACTCTATCAACAGGCTGAGGTATTTGCGATGCTCCTGTAAAAACCTGTAACAATAAACTGCTGCTGCTTATCAAACCCAAGCTGCAACCCAATCCCAGTTTTTAACCACAGCGAAGTAACTTTCTCCCATTTGCCTATTACACAGCTCACAAGCCCAAGCAGTTGAACATCACGCTTTCTCCTGGCCTCTCAAGGCAAAGGGTTTACAGAATTTGTTCTCTGGATTTGCCAGGGGAGCACCTCAGCAGCAGGCATGTGGCCAACGTCTCAGGGATTTTGCCCTCACAATCCTTCTGTTATATGTCTGAGACATCCAGCTACCATGTTCAAAACCCACAGAAACACACTCCTCTCATTGTTCTGCCTCCCCCTGGTGCTGGGTTTTACCTCACAACATTGTCCCAGATAACCTGTAATTCTTCTGTGTGAGTTAGACTAAGGGACTATTTTCTTCCCCGTGAGTTAAAAAACTCAAATCGTGAGTATGGCTGACACGGACTTTGTGTCTACACCTCGCGCTCTGCTCAAGGCATGACGCACCCCAAATTCAGACACATCCCACGCTCCTTCCCTCTGCATCTCACTGCCCCTATTCAACTTCTGAAAGCCAAAAATCTAAAGGGTTATATTCAGACTCTGAGAGAAAGGAAGTCTGAAATATTGTCCTAACGCTCATGGAAACAAGCTAGACAAATAAATGTGCACTATCAATCATCTGTAAAGGACTCCACTGAGCATGACTGCTTGCCCTGCTTTGGCACGCATGATCGGAGAGGTCAGCATGCTCCAAAGCACCCAGAAATGCCAACAATGTGCTCGGGAGTGCTGATCGCAGGACTTGGCTGCAGCATGAACCTGCTCAGGAAGTGTGGGAGTCCCAGCTCTTCAAACTGCAGCAACTTTGTCTTCTGTTCTGTTCCTCCCCCTTCCACCCACAGCGCCCACAAGCTTGGAAGGAAAAAAGAAGGGGAGAGGAAAAAAAAAAAAAGTTAGGAAAACATTGCCCTGTTTGCTCACCCCCTGGGCTGGGAAGTTCCCCAGCGGGCAGCACCCCTCCGCCAGGAATGTGCATTCTGATCATGTTTTTAATGACTATTGGTATTTCTGAGCCTGAAGCCTGCAAAACACTGACGCTGCCTGTGACAGAACACAAAAGTGATGGGTTTAGAAAGAGTCTTTGCAGCCTAGCCTCCACTTTAGCTCTCTAGATCAACGCTGGGAGGCTGGAAGCCTCCTTCCCCAAGTGCTCCCAGCATTGCTGTCGCCTGAGATCACATCAGTTCCCACCAAGGCGGTTGTCTCCAGCACTGCTCGCAGAAACGCCTGGTTAAGGATTTACATTTCCCAGCTGAGTCCTGGTGAACGGCACTCCTTGCCCTGAAAGCCTCTACAGGAGAGCTGAGCACAGCACGGGTGGTTTTTCCTTTGATCTGGCAGTTGCATTTAGATGACAAGAAGCAGCAGCTTCTATGGCCAACTTCGCACTGAGCTGTGAAATACCAAGTAAACAGAGAGGGGCTATTTCATTTACTGGCCTCGCATTACAGGTGGGAGAGCAAGTGTAACTGGTTCTGCTGGATTTAAACAAAAAAACAGACACAGGCAATCAGTCAGTGACATCTGCTCCTAGTTTGTCCTCTAGTTATTGATCCAATGTGTCTCTTCCCCAGCTGGTATAATCTGTAATTCCATCCCTTGACCAAACACCTTGTTGCGCTCCAGAGCAAGGCCAGAGCTCCCTACTGGGTACCTGTGAGCAGAAGCTGCTGAAACCCAGCACTCACTTGTTGTATTCACTAGTGGTCGGAGTGCGGTCTCTGTCTCTCTCCCTTTCCCGCTCCCGCTCACGCTCTCGCTCCCTCTCACGCCTTGAGCCCGAGTACTCCCAATGGCTGCTGCTGGAACTGCTTGTGCCTTTGTCCACCGTTGTCACCCAAGGCGTGTGGGACGTGGAGATGGGTGGGTAGCTGATGAAACCTGAATCTGCAGTGAGAGAACAGAATCCTTGTTCACCTGAAGCATTCCCAGCATCCTCTCTGTCCCTCCCTTTCCAAAGATACCCTCTGGAAGTACAGCCGAATCCCAGGAGACAACAATGGCCCAGCTCCCTCCTGTCCTCGCTCTCCCTTTTTACTTTCAGCAGTTTGCTAAGGACATGTCAACACCTTTTCCCTGAGGGAGATGTGAGCAAGATCAGACATTTACAGACATTGCTGCAAAAATCTCCCCTGCCCCTTACACAGCACATTATTGCAAGGGCCACGCGCTCCCCCAGCTGCTGCCCTCTATAGGTGCTGCTATATAGGACATGCCATAAGGTCTCAACTGAGGAAAAGTTGCGATCCATCCCTCCCAGCCATCCTGGCTTAGAGCACAAAGGTGCCTGCAACGCTGAAGCCCTCCTCTCCTACTGCTGAGCCAGCCGAGTTAGTCGCCCATGGCTCTTGGCCACCTTACAAGGTCTCACTTCTCACCAGGTACCTTCTCGCTTAAGGTGGCAGCTGGGGAGGGCCAGGGACACCAGCTGTTAACAAAGGATCCACCTGACGAGCCCAGAGCCACCAGCACTTCCCCATCCAGATGCTGGCCTGCTGGGGCCTGCTCAGCTGGACCAGTGAGGTCACATCCCAAAGCAGGACCAGGTGCTGAAAAGCTGCATGTACGACAGCACTTGAGGCTCTTGTTTCTCAGGACGGCCTCAGCCTGCCTGCTCCTCCAACGCCTCCTGCAGAGGAGACGGCGCGGTGCTGCCCATGATGCCACCCATCTGCTCAGCATAGCAAGGAGATGCCACTCCAAGCGCTGGTCACTATGGAAATGGGAGAGGACATGGGCACTGCTGGCAGGGCAGCAACAGGGAAGGAAATGTTGCGCTGAGATTCTGCCACTGCCTCTTCCATTACAAAACAGAGAGACAGATGCCTGCAACACGTGCCTGTAGGCAAGGAAGATGACGTCGGGGAGGAGGGCATTCAAGAGCTTAGGGATGATGCGATGCTGATGGTTGTGCTTGTCCCTGAGGGCTGGGGAAAAGGAAGAGAGTGCGAGCGAGTGTAAGCAAGTATGCGTGCAGACAAGCGCAGGAACTTGTTGCGGAGGCACATGGGGAAGCTTCACTGTTGCTGGATATCTGCACTGAAAACAGTGATCTGAGGCTCAGCGCTCAACTACAAAATTGCATTCACCATTGCTGCAAACCATTCAGCTTTCCAAACACTTCTGGTGTAGCCAAACTCAGCAGTGTGTCTACGACCGGCACAGTCTGGGGCACAAGCAAGACCCTGAAGTCAAAGCAAGCATGACGTCCATCAGCCTACGAAAAGCCTAAACTGCCAAACAGTAGAGAACAGAACTATATGCAGTTTGACTGTTGTCTTCAGTGCTCACCTGCAGAGTTGTAGCCAAAAGGAGGAGGCTGCCTGTTATTGTAGCTGGCTGGCTGGCTTTGGAGAGAGAGAAAAGGATGCAAGTTATTAATATCAGTGACCCCTGGCAGCAAGTTTACACATTTTTTTCCGAAGGTCTGTGGAACATCCTCATGGGAAACCCAGGGTTTCAGTGAATCCCTTTCACTTTGCATTGCAAACTGTCAGGAACGCATCCAGGTGAAGCTGCTTTGCCACAGCTTCTGAAACTGCTGTAACTCAACTGCTTGCCCTGCTTTACCCCTCCCTTCTGTAAATCGGGCAGCTTCTGGGAAATAACCAGTGCTTACAAAGTACCCGGAGAATCTTTATAGAAAACGTCTGGAGTAACACAACATACCATCAACTGCTCTGCACTGGACCCAAGCACACGCCTAGATTTTACTGACTCCCTCCTGTGTCATGAATATGACGAATCGAGGTAAATGCACCGACGGACTCTGCTCTCACCCCCACCCCAATCCCAGACCAGACTCAGAATTACTAGCACTGAGTTTAGACCTCTCCTCCCATGCTCAGCCCAGGTGTGGTCTTACCCATCCAAGGTTGGAATGAGGAGAGCTGGTGGTGGTGCCAGCGGCGGCGGGAACAACCCTAGACACAGAAGCGTAAGTCATCACAAAAATCTCACAGCTTGCCATGAGGAACAAGAGTTCGTTGCTGTTTACAGTTAAAAGGTGTTAAAGCATCGTTTTACTCTAAACAAGGCCCTGTTTTAAATGGAATAATTTTCCTTCAGGGCTGTACCTCCTACCAAAATTAAAACCCTACAGCTATGTTAGTTCTGTAGGGGTATGGAAAGAAAAACAAAGGAAGAACTACCTTCTATTTTGGCTTATTCATCTTAAACAGAAGATTCATTAAGGAGCAAACATTAACCCTTACAGTCCTGTGGAAGACAGAAAAGTCTGATTTTTGGGATGCAGACACATTGCAACTACAGCAAAGGTGTTATTGCTCCACTGATTAACATGAGTAACTGTGTCTCTTACAAAGCACGTAACATACAATTCACTTGGTTTTGTTTGTTTTTAAAGAAAGCCAATTTTCTGAGCACATATACATTTAAAAATCATGAGAAGAATATGATGCAGAGAGCGCTGTCTGACAGGTCTGACACTTGAAAAATGGGCCCAGTGTCGAACACATGAAGAGTTATTATCCAAAAATCACAAGGCAGTATCTTCAAGAAAGCAGAATTAAACAGAAGTTTATGAAGACCACTTCCAGAAGTGACGTAAGCCTTGGAAGCCAAAGTCCTCAATCTTGACTGACCTGAAAGTGAGGAGGAGATGCTGACTGCTCCTAAGGGAGCTTCTTAAACTTGTATCCGTAACTACAAGGAACCATTATTTCTACAGGCAGTTACCAATTCAACAAGAACACACTAACCACCCATTGGCTTGACTTGCATAAAAATTCCTGTTTATTATTAAACAAAACAAAAAAAAAAGCAAACTGTACTGATACAAAGGATAGGAATCATCTGACTAACTGTTCCACGTTCCTTTTCAAGCCGAAGGCAATTGAACCAGCAAAGTCCATGAAACCAGGGGACAATTCATCAGCACTTACTGTGAACACCCAAAATGGGTCTGGAGGAGCCCTCCCTAGAAACGTCTCACTGCAAACAGAGGTAGCCTGAAGTCTCCAGCTCAGCTAGTGGAGATCTACACTGCAAACAAGTTGGGGGACACGTCCCACTCTTAGATGCTTTTTCCCCCCCCTCCTTTTCCTAAGATCTTCCAAGAAAATGCAATGCCTAGAGCACTTCAGCCACACTTGCCCACCAAGCGCAAATACTTTGAAGTACTGATGTTAAAAGTACCTAAGTCGAAAGCTGGTGGATCACCATCATTATCATAGTTAGCAGGTATTCTCCCTCATCTCCCTTTCCAACCCAGTCACCTGAAGTGGAAGTTTTTTGCAACAGCCTGGTCATTTTTTCCACCTCGCTCCTCCCAAACAACTTTAATCTACATGCACTCGACTAGCAACTGGGCTGCAATGTCTACAATCAAGACCAGTTTGTATCTAGTTTCACGACAGTATAGTTCTTCTAAATCCAAGCTTACTATGAGCTAGTTCCTTCTATACATCAATGAAAACCAGCTCTGCAATACTCTCGTACACTGAGAGGAGTATGAAAAGTGACATGCTGAGGGACAGCCCAGCTAGTGTAGGTTTCCCATGTTTCCATTTGGGATGCCCAGGGCAGAGCACGAATACAAAAGCACGGACACAAAAGCCGTGAATCAAGTCCAGCGTGTCTGACAGATAGTGAGGACAAGCACATCAAGTCCAAAGGGCTCTGGGGTGCAGACCTGTTGGAAGTACATCAATCAAGTACACAGCGGAACAGAGGCAGTGGCCTGACTGCATATACACCGTCACCATCAGCCTTGGGTCTTCAGATGTACGGCATCTGGTCAGAACTATCGCCCCAAATCGTCTACTATACAGTTGCATTTGTTTTCCCTGAACTAGGCAAAATTTCTAGTAGAAGAAAATTTCCAGTAGAAGAAAAAGAATACAGCTAGAGGAAACTCAGTTTTATGGTCGCTCTGATTTAGTGGGGTTCTTAACTTATGCACAAGATTGGTTGTTACATTTCTTTATTAGTATTCACCATCTCTACTGCACACCAGGGAGCAAAGGCTTCTAATGGAAATGGCATCTGTTCTGCTCAGTCTCACACGCCAAATTCCTATACAAAGTACCAATTTGTCACTTAGTTTTGCTGTGCAAATGCCGTAACAAGAACTAAAACATTTCAAATGTAACTAAGTGGCTTTTGCCATCTGAAGTTCTCCATTTCATTTTCTAGATTGGTCTTCAGAGACAAAACAAGATAGTATTAAGAAGCCCTACAGATTATTATTTAGGTCCAGGACACAAGATAAGCAGCTACAGTTCAATGCTGCATTGGAGCGTATTAGCCTTAAATTAACTGTGCTCTAAAATGGGTCTTGGTGTCAACCTCTCTCCTGTTACTTAATCCCAATGCTCAGACGGGGCCATCTGTGTGTTCAGAATCTGCTGTTACTAAGAGGAAGCGACCACCTACCTGGAATAGGGCCGGGCGGTGGCAGACCTATGGAAATAAGCAAGCAAAACAAGTGAGGACAACAGGTAAAGCATGTCATCTCTGTACCTCAAGCTAAAGCTAAAAGCACACTTTTGAGTAATTTTCACATTCTTGAGCAAACAGACCAGCAGAAAAACTGGTGCTATTAAGCAGCAACTAGCCTGCAAACTTCATCATTTTCCCAAATGATGATCCCTTTACCTTTATATTACAATTGTAAGCATTCCTGCTTGCTTACACTGGAGAATTCCTTTTTCCAAGTGTGAACGCACAAACAATTGGTCTGGCCTTTAGAACAATGGAAGGAGCTGGAGAGAAGAACCTGCTGCAGACGCCAGTGAGTCCTTTGGCTTGTTTGTGGCTGGTTGGGTTTTTTTAAACTTTTTGCCCAGAGCGTGGCCTTCACTTCAATCTCGATGCACTAGTTAAGCCAGAAGCAACAGGAGCACAGGCTCATGTGGATCGGAAGATCCACAGACTTAGTAAGAAGCGAAGACAGAAAAACGTGTCTTATGCCATGGCCAGTATATGTCTGTAAACTCGCACTGAAAAGGGTCAACAGAAAAACGACCCTACTCCCCCTGGAAAACGCTGCATGAATACGTGTATTTGGCCTTTTCAGTTATAAAGTTCTTTGTTCTCTCCACCAGTATTGCCCCATTTTGCCTGGTGCCCAGAAAGAGTACTACTGGCCTCCATGTTGCAGATGCATTAAGAAACTTTGTGGAAACTGAGTTATGACATGCACAGAAGAGACAGTGAAACTGTTCTGTATCGTGATGCTCAAGACAACAAAGCAGAAAAAAATTAGAAATTTGACCTCTGCTATCTCAATAGGTTTCACGACTCAGTCTGTAACTGCAGAGGCAAAGGGAATTCCTGCGGACGCAGGACTTATCTCAACAGTGTCTTCTCAAGTGCCAAGTGCTCTTAACATAATACAAACCCATGATAAGAGTTACTGATAAGAGCACACAAACTGGCCAATGCTGAGGACTGACCACACCCAATGGGCCAGAAACCCATGGTAAAGACGACCTCATTTATATTATTTGTATTTTGCTTTTAAAATGAAGCACTGCTCTGCTGTCTGCACTGGACACTAACCTCTTCTAGGAGAATTAAGAAGCATCCTGCAGTGGCAGTTGGTACTAAAAAATGCAGAGAAACAAACACGGAAAGATACAAGCCGTGGTATTTCAAGGCATAAACCAACCAAGAACTGACCTGGGGATTAGGAGGAAAGCTGTTTGTTAGAGCTGCTGTTGCGGAATTGCCAATTCCAGCATCACCCTTGAAACATTTGGAATCAGTCATAGCCAGACAGGATCCTGAGCTAAACAGCCCGCTGATCCGAGACAGGATAGCAATTCCTTTGTTCTCAGCTTCCTCCGCTGATAAACAGGAACCCCTTTTCTTTACATTTATCAATAAAGCAAATGGATCAGTAGCACCCAAAGGCTCTCTCATGGAAACAATGCCGAGCGTTTTTTTTTTTAAAGAACAACTGCCACTTTTTAAGTATTCAAGGGCAAATGTTACGCAGGCTTATGGAGACACTGAACAAAGACTGGCCAGGTCTAAGGACCTGTTACCTGATTGCTCGACTGTCCCATAGCATTTAACGATTAAACCTTTGATTTGCTCCAAGTCTGGAACGTCCTAACTTGCAGTCTGAGACCGCCACATATTGCTGTGTGAACACATACCTGGAGGATGCAGGGGAGGTGGAACAGAAGTAACTGGTGGAGGAGGGTGGAGGAAGTGTGGTGGAGGTGGCCCAGCGAGCGGGGGAGGCGGTGGGCCTGCTGGTGGTGCAAACGGCTGTTGCTGAGGTGGCTGTTGGGGCTGTGATGGCTGCTGGGGCTGCTGTGGGGGTTGTGGCTTACTTCCGTGGTCTCCAAGGACCTTAGAAGGCAGAGGAAAGAGAAGAGAACATTTTAATCTCTGCTCCTGCAGCTAGGACCTCCCTGTGCTGGCATAAAGGGAGCATATCACCAAAAAAAGGCTGCATTGTGATAACGTGGGAAGACCGGGCTATGCTATAGCCAGAGGATAACATCTTCTGGGGAGGAAGGAAGGTTGATCAAAGCAATCATAGAACAGTTTGTGGGTTGGCAGGGACCTTTAAAGGTCATCTAGTCCAACTTCTCCTGCAATAAGCAGGGACGTCTTCAACGATTTCAATACGCTGAGCAAGGTACCTTCTCTCACGCAGACCAGCAGCGAGACTAGACTCTAGCTGTGTACACAGCTGTGCAAGACAGCCGATGTTTCAGTGTTACTAACACCTTTTATTCATGGGAACTGCCACTCTTACAGGCTTCACATTAAAAGCTGCCATATTTGAAGGTGACACAGTAGTGCTTCCTTTTTATCCTTTTTTTTTTTTTTTTTAAAACCCAATTTATCTTTCCTCAGGGCAGCAAGAGGCCAAATTCTGTTCTACATTGTGCCCACGTAGGTCAAAGGAAGACTGGATTCACATCGGTCTGATAAAAGCAGGTCACATACCCACTGTTGGTGAAAGAATGATCAACATGCAAAGACACCAGAATGACCTGGAAATACAGGTATCAATGCGTCTAAGTGGGGGGAACAACCATTTCCCAGCAAATTCTTTCTCTTTGGCAAACTCTTTTTCGGGCCATTGTTGGCAAAATTTGAAAAACTGACCACTAAAAAAATAAACAGACATCAAAAACACATGTAAAAACAAAACCAGGAATTGCATCTAGACAAGGGAAAGGTTCTGTATTTGGGTGGGGGTTTTTTGTGAGTTAGGAGTGGTTGGTAGGAGGAAGGTGGTTAAGAGAGAAGAATTCTCGGCATATGTTCCTCAGACCCTACGCATGGCACCTTTCCACACAGAAGCCAAGCAGAACATTATGCTCATACACTGGACATGCAAGATCAGAACTGAGCCCAGTTTTAAACCCAGGCTTTTATTTCTTTTAAGGGACAAGATCCAGTAACACAGGCCCACCCTAAGTCTGAAGTGTGGGCTGCATCTAATGATGCTTAGTCTAAATGTTACTTCAAAGTAAAGAGAAACATGAGGCCCAAGCAGAAGTCCTCCACTGCAGACCTGGAGATTCCCACCCAAGAGTGGAGGGGAAGGGAATAATCCACAGAAGAGCCTCCCAGCTACACATCGCGAGAAATACTTTGGGAGAGATGACGAGAAAAGGAACTTGGGCCTTACCATTTAGCTGGGAAGGTTAGTCTTCAAAGGACAAGCCCTAGCTCCTAGCAAGATAAAGCTTTTAACACAGAAGTTAATTCAACCTGCAGAAGGAAACGATACGTGCATACGCCTCAACAGGGTTGATATACTACCTACTGCTTTGCAGACAGAAACAGGGACACGGGAGGTCAGGAATGCACAGACATTTGCTCAGGGTTCACCAGAAGCGCAATAAAACCAGAAATTTGTCAAGACTACACAACACAGTTACCTGAATTGGGTTTTCCTCGGAGGCATGCTTATCACGACGTCTTCCTTCTACTCTCCTAATTGTGCCTGCCTGGCCACCGATCACATCGATTGTCCCACCCAGCTTCCTGGTACAAAGTAGATGCATCTTTTTAGGCTCAAAAACATTAGAAGGAGCAGTTTTCCCCAGTGTTAGACAGACTTCTCTCATACATTCTTTTCCATCAGGGAAAAAAATCTCTAGAGGCAGCACTCAAATTGGGCATAAGGTAAATGAGCAGTCCTTTTTCACCTTTGAGCAACCTGAGCTTTGCATGCAGGTGTGAGTTAGGTGTCTCTGAACACCCAGAGACATGATCCAAAGAATGACCCCCATACAAGTGTAATAACATGAATTACACACTCTGCTTCAGAGCTGCAATCCTCTACTCACTCTCCAGATTTGAATTATCATTCCCAGATCAGGCTCAGAGAAAGTGGAGAGTATTTATCAGAAGAGCCTTTAATGTTATCAGCCCAGATTTTTTTCTACTTTCTGTCCGATCTTCCAAGTGTTGCTGATACCACTGAAGTTATTTACAAATTGGATTCTGTCTAGCCCACCTCCCTGGGGTCTACTCTGTTTCTATTAAAGCCAAAAGTTTTGCCACTACCTTCAGTGAAATCAAGGCTAGATCCTTGAAAAAAAAAAATATACTGATGTAGCCAAGAAACAGTGCTGTCTATGCACCAGTGGGAATCAGTCACAGAACCTACAATTTGCCATGTTCTTTTATCTCCATACCCAGGTCGCTCTTAGAAGAACATTTTTATGGGACCTCGCTGTAAGGTCATCACAAGTAAAGGTTTGTGAGAGAAGCACCCGCAAATGAAGTTCAAGAATCCCTTCTCCATTCATGCAACAATTGATTTGTGTAAATATGGCCTTAGGCATGTTTTCCTGCAGTTAGGAGAAAAAGATGTTAGCACTTTTCCAAGTTAGACTGCAGAATTTTCTGTCTCAGTAGGAAATTTAGACAAAGTGGATATAAAAACGCTGGCTAGTTGGTGAGATAAAGTTTTCTCACTGAAATCCGATCACTTTAAGAAAAGAGACAACCAAAAAACTCATTACTAAGCCCATGGTTTTAATGCTGCTACAGTGTATGAAAATACTTGTTCTGCTCCTGACCTAAAGCTCTGCTGCAGGAACACCAGCAGTGTTTCAAAAATCTTATAAGATACGCTGATAGCTGGAAACGAACCTGACTGATTTGATGGCACTACAAAGAGGGACAGAAATGCCAGCAAAGTGCTTAAATGCAAACAGAGTAAGTAGAACTTTAAAGCTTATATTTGAAGCATGTAGCTGGTTCTCTGCTCAGACAAAGTGGAAAGTTGGAATGCAAGACCGATTTCTGCAAGGCAGGTGTGCAAAAGATGTAATGTGAATAATACACCAGAAATAACCAGATCCCAAAGCTCTGGCTCTTCTGGTTTCACATAGCTTTGTTTTTCTGAAGCTTTTGATAAAAAACCATCAACCTCTTAAGGTCAAAGCAGTTCTCCCAGCAGAGGCTGCCAATCAAAATGACTCAATTGTTTTGCTTTGTCCAGCCTTGTGGATCCTCTCTCATTGGAGAAAATAACTAATTAGCACACATCAAGCAGTGTAGCATACAGGTTCACAAACCAGTAGCTCCTCTTATTAGCTCCCAAACATACAATCCATTTCAATTTAAGGAGACAACGATTAACATCGTGGGAGTAAGAATAAGCCAAGTACGCAGCAGCAGCCAGCAATGTAAGCCCTCAAAGCTGAGGTATTTGCCTTGGTTTTTTCTACTCCAGAGATGTGTCCTTTCAGCTGTGATACCGTTTTCCCTCCCTGTGCAGCATTGTGCTGAGGATATCACCAAGGAGAGGTAAATGGCAGAGCACTGTTGAAGACGATAGTTAATGAGTGACCACAGCAGCTTCCTGTAAAGTTTAAAAGCTTCTTCTGTTTCAGGGTTGAGGAGATTCAGGTATGGCTCAGGTGGATCCCAGCTACCCCTGTAAAGAACATGGTGCACCCAGGTCTACGTCTGCATCATCTCTTACCTATTGGGAGGAGGCCCAGCCTTCATGCGTCCTCCCACCAGAGCCAAGAAGTCTGTTTTGAATTCTGTTTTGATGATGTTGTTTTCCACTTCTTTTTCAGCATTTCCCGTTCTTCCTTGCTGAACCTATGGAAGGCAATATATAACACACAGGTTTTATGCAGGTTTAACACAGGTTTCAACTGAACGTAGCATCAGAGATTAACCCTCAGCAAAGGAAAAGGGTTCTTCCCTTTCCTCCTCCCTTCAGGAACAATCACAAGGCTCCTGCAAACAACCTATTCTTCAGTCAAGGTGGCAGACGTTTTCTGTAAACTAGCTGGCAATTCCAGCCTCAGCCTGCTGTCCACTGTCTGCTGTTAGAAGCCCCAAAGTTTAATAACCTCATATCCTTTTTCACATTGTCCTTAAATCAAAACTGGAAATAGTAATACTTGCTGTATTGACTCTTTGGGCGAAATTCTGATTAACAGCTGTTGGCCTTCTGCAAAGGTTGATGGCCAAAGCAGTCTTCAAACACAATTGCAACAGTCAACAGCAAGAAGCAAAACTGCCACGGACACCCAGCTCCCCTCTCTACACCTCTCACATCCGCAGGATCTTCCAACCAGGCACCCCTATAGCTGGGGAGCCTCAAAGTCAACTGGGAATTCACTCAAGTCTTGCTACTGTAGTGGTTCAAACCTGCCAGGCAGATGGAACTGTTCATTCCATAGAGAAAAGATTTTTGGCAGACAGATTTAATCTTTAAAGATACATTTTTTTATTTCTCATCACTGAAAGGAACACAGAACAGTTAGGTATTAAGGTACCTTCTGCTCTTACACTCTCATCTCTCTGATTACAAAAACAAGTCTCAGTTTTATTGTAGCCATACACAGGAGTGACGTCACCTACCGTGATCTTATTTTCAGTGCTGATGGGAGGAGCAGGATCCAGTCCAAGCTGAAGCCGTCGCTGCTTTTCACAATAAGCTTTCCATGTTTCTTCATTGAATCCATAATTAAAGTAATCAGAAAGATCAGCACCTGACAAAGGGAGTAGAAGTTAACATAGGCATTCTAGCAGACTTGCATTCTCAAATTGTCCTTTATCTGCTTAAATGAAGAGTTAAGAAAACAATAATCTTCTAGAGAGCACAGCTTACTCTCCATTTCATCCTGCCAGAAGCCCTCTGTGTGCCACAGTGGAGATGGCTGCATCTTTTCACGGGAGGGCGACTACAGCCTGAACAGCAGTGGGACCATTTGGGACACAGAATACAGCAGACATGCAGGCTATCAAAAGAGATGCCTGCAACCACTTATTCACCAACCAGATTTTTTCAGAATAGTTTCTTGCAATTGCCCAAATGAATTGAGTGCTGGGGAGAGAACAGGAATGACGGTTCCAGCTACCAGCACAACAATGTGATGGTGCCGCCTTCTTGGCGGAGCTAAGCCAACACGTTCCGCTCCTGATCATCATCACCTTTGCTGTTTTAAGAAGAGATTCTGGGACTCGCCCATTTCGTGAAACAGGGCTACAGCCTCTTTCACAGGCTGGAAACAGTGGAAGTTTTTTATTGATACATCTCAGACTACACACGTAATTACAGTTCAGTCATGATCCTAACTACAGCCTTCCAAGATTGTTATCTTACTTTGACAGTCTTCTGTGAAATGTGCCAATTCAGCATGAGCCCTTCTGAGTAAGAGAGGTGGCCGCAAACTGCTTGCCAAGAAAACATAGATGCTGAGGGACAAACTTAGCTGCAACTAACTCCGACAGGCAAACCTCACAACAGGAAGCATTACAAAGCATCTCCTAGTCCTGCTGAGGTGTCCCTCAAACAACCCCCTCGCAAAGGTGTTCCTAGACAGACCAATTCTGAAACAAGGAGCTGATCCGTAAGGGCTAAGCAAAACACTTTGACCATGCTGAGCTTGGATCTATACAGTGAGGTTTCAGTTTATCTTCTAGGTAGGCCGCTCTTCCTGTTGTACCACCCAAATATGCAAATTTCACCAACACAGACTCAGCAACATGACATTTACATATCTGTTTTATCAGCCTATATTTCAGCCCTCTATCAGTTCCTCCACACCATATTTCTTCCTCTCACTCATTAAAAGAGATACCGACTTGCTGAACAATTAGCTGTAAAGGATATACACCCGAAAGGCTGTTGAGTAACAAGCTACTTGCCATCTAAAATAAACTTACAGGCCACTCCTCTGCAGACATCTTCCCTCTATTTGTACCTAAACACTGTTTTACGGCTAGCTGGCTTCATTTTGGTCCAGGGATGTCACCACAATGATTGCCATGCCTTATCTCTGAACTTCACTTCATGTTTTCCTTCTAACTTATTTTCTTCCTAGCCCCTCTTTCTCACTTCACAATCAACGGGAAATCCCCTGCAGAAAGGCTACCTTTTCTATTATGTCTGTACTCGTTACTATTCAGCACAGGGTGCTTTAGTGCTGGATTGATACCATGACACGTCAATGTAGCTAGTAGCACTCTTATGTACTCGGATGCCCTTCATTTCAGGTGGGCAAGAAATACCGAAAACACACCAGACCACCTTATCAAAGCACTACTTAATTAGCATAGCAATATTTCTGAAAGATAAATAAAGCACAGGGGCTGGCAGGGAGAAGAATTATTTCTGGGAAGAGGCAAGTGGATTTTTCGCTTCAGTTAACACGTTTTATGAGGATAGCACAGCAAAAATGTGGGTATCTTTGGTTCCTTCATTTACTTTTGTAACAAATTCAGACGAAAACCAGAAGTTTATTGTAGCATCCTACAGCTGTCATGCAGGAGTTGCTTCCAAGCAGAAATCTCCCTATTACTAATCAGGAAGACAAAAGAGACTGTGCGCATATTAAAACCTGCTGTGCAAAGTACTATTTGTCTGGACAGTCCAGACAAATTGTCCAGAAGAAATAAGTGGGGACTGCTCACTCATAGTGATGCACCCAGGGGCAGAATCCAGGGAAGAATTAGGCAATGCAGCTTTTCTAAATGCAAAATCCTAGCTTTTCTTGTCAGAATAGACAGTGTTTGTCTTCCTTTTATTCAACTGTTTGCAGCAGACAAACAAAAAGATGGCTTTCCTATCATGATGTGCTCATGTGGTAATTCTCACCATCGCTGCCCTCTGCAAGGGGTACTTCCCTGCAGAAGTTTGAGAAGGGTGCGTGGGGATGACGCTGAGCTCGGCCGTGGCGAGACAGAATAAGCAAGGTGCTGCACGTGAAGAGGAGACCACACATAATCAACAGCCAAATCTTGATCCTACTCAATGGACTTTAAGGGAAAGAAACATTATCGTACTGATAGCAGTGCAAGATTTTCTGGAATTTTATAAAATATAACATGAAAAAAAAAAAGTTGCTCCCTTTAGGAAAGTTAAATAAAGTAAATGCAACGCAATTTCAGGTAGAAGCATGGCTTGATCAATCAGTAAATGTCACTGATTGTCTACGCAGGCATCAGAGGCTGAGCAAGACCCATTGTTCTGACTTCCCTGTTCCGTGGCAGCAATACATGGACAGAAATTACATGTGAAATTAAAGAGAGACAACTAAAACTGCAGAAAATATTTACCACAAGAAACTGTGAGGCCCCACCTGGTTTCCTCCACGGTTTGTCTTCAAATGAATCTAAATCCACTTCTATAACAGGCAATCCATTTATATTCCCTGCGGCATCTAAGTCAATACCTTTGGGCTGCAACTTGGCTTTGGAGAGAGAGAAACCGTTACTACTTTTAATGCAATGCCTTTAATCCACTAATTTACTGAGCAAATTACTCCAGTCAAAAACAAAGTGCTCCTGTGAATTCATTGCTGGCTTTATAGCACGTAGGTAACCACAATCAAGTTTTTCATAAAAATTACTTCAGTCACTCTATAAATAAATAGCGAGAGTATACAGCACTTGCAGTTGAACAGCAGAGAAGCAAATTCAACCCAGATTGGTACTACAGCGCAAATTATTAGAGCATGCATGAAATTTACCCCAAATAAAAAAAAAAATTCTCCCCAGGCAAAATATTTATTTTTCCCTCCCAAGATACACACATTTTCTCATAACAAAAGACTTTTTCAGGATCAGTCTTATGTGGACGGTGTACTAACTGGAGTCAGAAAATTCTGTCGGGTACAGAATCTTCAAGGGGAATTTGTTCTTACTTTCTCAATCAGAAGATAAAGTCATTTGCATAAAGAAATTAATGGAAGGAAGTATATGAAGCCCATGAAACGACAGTCTCACATATGAGGAAGGACAGAATCCCAGTCTCAATATACAGTATAAATTAAACTGAATGCTAGGGAAAATTTCATCTGCAGAAATATGCACAGCTGATACTCAAGGCCAGAGTTTGTTTCTTTTAGTATCTTACACTGCAAGTAGCTCAGTATACTGACCGTACAGTTAAAGTTCTCCAGGCAATTTAGAATGTTTGGCCCCAGTGCAACAAAATAGTTCAGAAACACTTTTTTTTTTTTTTTTTTTTTTACTTTAAAAGTAATAAACAATGTATTTTTTTTTCTTGTTTAAATAGAATTACAATCAGTGATGGGTAATTAAATCATTCCATTGCACCCTGGACCCTCAGAGCCTAAGTCCTAGGAACATTTATCTTTAAGAAACGCACTTACTACTCCTAGTTTAAATAAGATGCAGTAATTTTATATCCTTCCAGAGACCAAGACTTGCAGCTGCTCCAGCTGTCAGTGCCACATAAGTGAAATACTGCAAAAGGTGAAGGATAAAAACAACAGCAATACCTGAAGCAGACGCTCCATAGCCTCTACCCGTTTTTAAGTTTAGATTCATAGGAGTTCCCCTATATGGAAAAGAATCACCACATTGGTATTTGAACAAATTACTTGGGTGAAGATTTTCATGCAAAATATATTCACACCCTGACATCCTTCAGAAGATGCTTAGTTCATGCCCCTCTGATTTTTAGCACTAGAGTCTCAACATCTTAAAAGTGAGATTCATTTGCCACGTACGTTTCTCTAACCCTACAGAAACGCAGCAAACATACTTACTGGCCAACCACAGAACACAAGAGGATTGTCTTGAACACGAAGGGAAAGGTTATTTCAAAGAGCGGTAGTTACCATTCTGCCCAGGAACGTACTTAGTATTTAAATGGAATTGAACAACATGGAAATCAGAGCTGCACACAGATCACAGAATGAGAAGGGAAAAGTAGTAGCAGCGGATTTCAAAAAAGATGTCTGCAAAATCTAGCGAGCTGCTAATGGATGGAACATTGCTATCCAGAGTAATCCATCAGACTGAAACCACCTCTACAACAAGAGAAGGAAATTATCCATAAAGTGGAAAAATTGCAATATGCTGCAAAGCACATAAGTCATTTCCTTAAAAGGCTGCTAGCAGCAAGCAAAAATGCTGTCTTATTATTTTTATTCAATGCAAATTAGGTAGACTTGTAAGTCAGTGACATAATTTCCTGGTTTGCAAATCCAGCCTCAGCATTTCTGAATCATGAGAAATCAGACAGTGGGAAATTAGTTAATTCACAGGTTATGCAAATTCTTATCAATACAGATTTTGGTTCTTGAAGTTTTCACAGATGATGAGTTAAATGTTAACTTCCCACCTTTGATTTTGCCCAATGAAACACAGTAATTATTTGGTTCGTTTTTCCAACAGCAGACCCATGAATTATCATTCCTATTTTACAGCTGGATTCTCCAACAAGCAATTGCAGGACAGAGCATCAGCTTCTAATCCCATCCCAGTTTTCTAGCCATTACTCCCATGTCTCCCAGAAGACAGATCAGCTCTCATCACCACTCTCAATCCCAATCAACTCACTAGAGCTACCTCAGATCAAAAATCGACACCATAATCAGCAATGCATACATGTACGATGGTGCTCCCGTTTTAATGTTGCCAATAGTAACTTTCACGTCGTCATCATCACTGTCGCTATCGCTGTCATCTTCGTCGTCTTCACCACTTGGAAGGGCCTAGCAACAAAAGCACGCAGGAGGCATTAACACATAAAACTGATAAATTCCCCAGGACAGTAAGCCAAATCTTACAAAGCTTGTATGATGAAGGACTATCAGAAAGAATGATTCTAATATAAAGACACAACTTTCTACTGCACTCCAAGGCTATACAAAGTTGTCTCTGGAGGCAAAAACCATGGAAGTAACCAGCTTCTACGTAAGTAGACAAGTGCCCACAAAGAAACTGCCTTCTCCTTTGAAGAAGTGACCCTACATGAGAATCAGGATAAAATTCCTGAACATGGGGAAGCTTTAGCTCGGTTCTAAGAATTTCATCATGTCCCTCTTTTTGAAAGAGCTGGGGCTTTTCTGACACATCACCTTCACAGGGGAAGCGTGAAAGCATACAATCACAAACAAAAACCACCAAAATATATTCACCAGGCTTCACCTAAGAACTTTGGACTTAATATTCTCCCACCACAACTTTTGTGGTAGGAAGGTGCTGAGGAGCTCGGCTTGGCTTATTTAGCACAATCAGTCCCCAAGTCACTTAACTTTACATAAGAACTTTACAGCTGCGGATTCGACCCCAGTGCAGCACCACTGCTGGGGCAAAAAAGCAAAGGAAATCTTCCAGATATCCAGCAGTGCAGCTATGCAAGATGCATGAGCTGAATTAACACCTCACCACTACGAAACAGTATAAGGAAGGTGTTCCTAACCCTCCCTCCTTTTCCATGGCACACGGGTTTGTCAGAACTCCATGTGAGCCCTCTTGACGTAACACAGTGGCAGAAAATAAACTCGTCAAAAAGAGTCGAGGAAGAGGGGGTGGAGAAGCAAGCCGCCTACTACGCTTTCAGCACTGAGCCACTAAATTGCATTCTACGAGGTCCGAGGCTGAATCAAAACTGATTCCCAGCACTTTGGGCTTTCTATCCCAGTGTCTCCCATATTTTACTGGCCCTCTAGAAGTCATGCTAAATATTATGCTGGAGGTATCATCATGTTCTGCTTTTCCTGCCAGACTGCAGCAACAGAGGCCCTAACCTGCCTCTTCAGTGAGCATAAGCAATACTCACATCACGGCTCACTACCCACTACACGAGGCAGGCTGAGAAGAGAAGCCCGTTGCTGTAGTCAGTATTGGGAACTGACTATTAGTACAGTCCTACGCTACAAATGTGACGTATTACCCAGTACCAGCATCTTTACACTTACATCTTTTTATCCATGGGTATTGAGAAGCACAAAAATAACTGTGTCTACCATTTGTAGCGGAACACGTACATGTTGCGACATCTCTCGGTCTTCGTTGCTGACAGGTCGGTTCTCCTGAGGAGCATCTTGCAAAGGATGAGAAGATTCTGCATGTCTAGGAAAAGTGACAGATAAAAGAAAGTGGATAAACCCAATGTCGAGGTTCACCTATAAACATTTCTAAAGCATTCATCCAGGTGACTTTCATATAATGGCTTTATTCATGTAGTGTGTTTATTCTGCTGACAGCTCAACTATACGACAGAAAGTTAATCATCCTTGCTTGGCTTTGCTTTTGTTGGAAGGAATCACTTTAGTGCTTCAAAAGAGCAGCTGAGAGATGGCACATCTGCCCAGCCAAACACCTCTCAGCAGCTAACACAGAAGCGACAGCTATAAAAACTTTCACCTGTGGTTCAGCACAATCACAACTGATAGGAATAAGACCATAACAAGGAAAACTTCACCTTGTCCTTAAGGATGCTAATAATTATATTTAGTAAGCAGTAAGGGCATCTGTCCCGTAGGAACTAAGGAAAAAGTGATTTTACTGTTTCTACAAATAGCTTACATTAATGAGGAGTTAAAATTCATAGAAGACAAGACAGATAATTATTCTCATTCATTACAAATTAGTCCTAATGCAACAATGGTCACGTTCAGATTTACCTTCAATTATAGAGTTTGTACAAACGTTAACATTGTTTATTCCATTAGCCAAGCAAGAAAGTCAAATTGGTATACACATGCTAGAAAAGAGCAAGCCAAGTGTTACAAAACTAAAATACAAAGAGAGATCATTTGTCTTTGATGTCATAGGTAAAACCCAGTAGAACTTCAAAATAATTCTGGCTTTTCAAAAGAGACAATTATAATAGCCCAGGCCCAGGCAACCCAATTCTCCACCAGTACTTTGTGGAGATGTTGCTATTAATCTAAAACCCCATGTTGGATAATAAACATACAGAAGATTATCTTCAAAAAGAAACATACATAACACCTAACAGAATCCAAACACTGGTCAGAATAAAGCCATTTCAGAGGTGGCAGGAAAGGAGATACCAAACAAGTAAGCCAAAAGATCACACAAACACAACTCAGAAAGCAGCTACTGAGCATAAAAAAAGAACAAACGAACAACAACAATTTGAGCAGTTACCGAAGCTCCCACATTAGAAAAACCCCATCTACAACGAAATTCAACCATCAAGCCAAGATCAAAAAGAAGGGATGAAGGTTTGGCAGCTAACCGAGGAAACACAGGTCCCATTTTTGCCAAGTTCCTGAGGTGACAGATGAAGACACTTTTAAGTTATAAGAAGGAGCAGGATGTCTAAGGGAAAATCAGCCTCTAAAAGTACTTCAAAGTTGCAGACATAGGCTATTACATCAGGACCAAAAGATGTACCACTGGAGAAAACCTCACAGATGGCTCCAAAACTTTTTGCGCTTTGTTTGCCAAATCCAAGCAACTCTTAATATTGACCTCAACCCCAGAATTTTCTTAAGAATCCAAGATGACTGAATTAAGGAAGAGTGACAAGTATTACCTTCAGCTTTGAGTCACATGAAGTATCTGTGGGTGTGCATTAAAATTTATGAATCGTGAGTTCAAATAAACATTTGCTAAGTAACAGCCTTTCCCTAACCTATTTGCTTCCCAGGAATGAACAATCTGACAGGTCCACAGCCATCATCCGCATGCAAAAAAATGTCGCAGCTATTTAATTTCCCCAGAATGCCAATATAATCCCTGCGTTGTTGATGTAACAGCATCCTGCACAGCCTGATGGCATTTAATGCATCCTTTAGGCTAAGGAATGATAAAGGATACTGCATCCTGCACAACACTGATTTCTGCTTCGTGGGTAGAGACAAATGCTCTAGACAAGCCAGCAATGTATCCCTGGAGCTGCAGGCGTCGACAACATGGCAAACAAAGAGTCATTTTCTTAAAACACCCCACAGCTCTTCATTCAGGAAGATTCTCATTTTACAACAAAGAAAAGGAAAAAAAAACAAGAGGGAAAAGAAGAAAAAAAAAAGAGAGGTAGCACAAGTACTAATACTTTTCCTTCACACATCTTACAGTTATTTGAGACAGTTGCTGGAAATTCAGATTTTTAATCCTCCTTGTAAAGTAAAACTACATTCAGATGAAAGTGACAAGGAACAAGAGATTTATGCAAGTTAGCAGTAAATTTCTATCTAAACTAAATGTTCCTTCTCACAAAGCTCATTGGATGTTTTTAGGTAACAATTTACCAAGTCTGCCTAAAACTTGTTTTTGAATAAGTTTTCATATTCCCTGAGCAGAGGATACTTACTACAGAAGCAGGACAGTATCCAAAACAACCTCAGAAATTCCAGATACTGAACTCACAATGACCTTAAAAGACAATAAATATCAAACTGAACTTTTGAAGGTGCTAAGCACACAGAAGTCCAGTGAAGATCAAGTCTTCTGAAAACCACGTTATATTTTAAAATGGCAAAGAGGTAATATTTCTGCTGAGAGGAAACTCTGCTGGTGCAAAACACAATGCTAAAAAGATAGGGGAGTTATGACCAAAGACAGACAACGAAAGCAAAACTGACCATTGAGTTGTCCCCAAAGCTTCTATCTGTAAGTCTCACCCAAACCACACACTTCATAGATCTCATATAATTTGTTGATTTGATCATGTCAAGATTTTAACCTAGGCTCAGGTTTTTAGCTTTTCCAGACTAAAGCACAGGCCACAGCTTACCCAATGCCAGGCCAGCACAAAGGCCAATCCTCAAGGAACCATTTTTCCCAGGGAATTAAGCTGAAAAAGAGATCTGATTTAAAACTAAGCAGGGGGCGGGGGGGGGGAAGAGTTAAAAATTAGTTTTGAGTCAGATCAGTTGACTGATCCGGTTCACCTTCTGAATTCACAAATGCTGTGCCAGCCCAAGCACAGCGTGATGGCTGGGGACGAGCCCATGGGATGGCAAAAGGACAAGCTGCTGGTTCTGGCAACAGCACTGATCTACAGCATTCACGAAGGTGTCCTCAACATGGCTTGCTGTTCTGCGCAGTACATACTGTTACAATGAATAAACAGTCTCTGGACTTACCCAGAAATTGGTCCATCTTCTTGCTTACCAGTGGTGTCATCTGCAAAAACAACAATAATAACAGAAAGTTATTCAAGTGAAAAAAAAAAAGCTAAACTTAAGCACAAAACGCATCACAGCTACAGAAATACCTAGAAGTGCCAAGGCACCATAACCCCAATGTTCTCTTTTCAACAAAGTTCAACCAGAAATAGAACAACTAAAACAAAAAAAAACCCAACAAACAAAACCTGTCTGGAGAAGTGAAGTCTCACCACCACTGACATGGAATAAAATTCAAAACTCACATCCAAAGTCTCACAGCAGAAGGAGTAAAGGCAAACATCACATAAGGACTGTAGTCAGCTGTGAAGGTCTTTTATATAGACTTTTAACGTATCAGAAACATAAAAGCATTCAGCTGGGAAGCCTACGAGGAGGACAAAGAGGTTTAAATAGAGCCCTAGGCTTTTTCCTAGACACGCCCCCCCCAGTCCCCCATTAGCCCGGGGATTCACCCGCAACAATCACGTTAATAAAGTCTGGATGATTAGGAAACTGAGACTGTAACAAAGCATCCCGTTAACCTCTTTGCCTCACGGTGGTGGCGTTAAAAGGCCAATAACCCATCCCCGCCCCCCAATAAAAGGGCAGCTGAAGCGCCTGCCCCCGCTCGCCGAGGAGCCGCCGGCGCCCTCCCCATCGCGTCCCGCACCAGGCCCCGCACAGC
>VYZM01007688.1:51605-73526 GCA_013398915.1 Dromas ardeola | reverse complement strand
AAAAAAAAAAAAATTATCTGGAAGACTAAATGTGATGATCATTCTGCAATTTTCTTTTTTGGAAAGCCTTCCTAAGCTTCCCAAGTCTTGTTCTTTAAACCAGCCAAACCATACTTAAAGTCCCAATACAAGCACTTGATCTGGCTGTATCAAAGTGTCTCTCATTTCAAGAAAACCCACCACTATTGCCATTCCATTCCCAGCTGATCAGCACACTGCTGCTGGGAGAGACGCAAAAGATTATTATTCCCCCCCCCCCCAGGAACACACTGCACTATTCAAAGGTTTTCATCTTTAAATTTAATTAAAGAAAAATGTCTCAAAGTGAATAAAAGCATGTCTGACTTCCAGCTTCTTTTAATGGCACAAGCCAGTGCAGTAAATTGTAGAAAGCGAGCTCAGTTAGAATTTTATTTTCATAAAAATAATAAAAAAAAAAAAAGGGAGAAAACTCTCAAGGTGTGAGGTCCTATTAAAAAAGTGGCTGTTCACTTGTAAACAGAATAAAAGTGTTAAGAACACAAAGTTTCATACAGCTTAAACAGAACCACTTTTCTTAAGCAGTACAAGTACTGTAACAGCTCTGTCAGAACACCAAAAGGAGAACACAGAAAGAAATGGCAGAAGAATCACATAACATTACTTACTAAAATGATATTTACATTGACTAGTAATAGCTCGACATTTTTATTGCTCCAATGGTAGTGTGTTGACAAGTAAATGTAGTAAACTGCCATAGGGACAATACTAAACATATGTTTTTTGCATATGGAGTTTTGTACTTATCAAGGAAAGCACAGGAACTTTTTTAGTTTATGAAGACCATACCAGATTGAGCAAAAATGTTTTCTGTCTTAAAGTCACCCATCTACAACTGAATCTAGACTTGTCTGTACAGGTCTTGGAACACTTTTGGTTTCCTCCTACAGTAAAACAACTTCACAGATGCAGGTGGGGAATCAGTAGGTAAGAGCTTTGATGCTCTGCCAGTATTCTTAATAGTTCAATATTCGTTAGATACAAAACTTACCAGATACAAACCCAAATATTTCCTAGGTAAAAACCTGAAATAGTATCAACATGTTTATATGAGAAGTTAAACATTGGTTTGGTAGACAGTAACTGCTCTTAAAAATCTGCTGCAAACTCCCACTGCTGATAGTTACAAGTTCCCTTTTCTCCTTTCTCTCTGCACAACGTTTTCTCTTTTGATGAGCCAGTCAAGGCACTTTCTTCACCACTTCCACTACACTTTGCTAACATTAATCTCTGTTATATTGCTACAACTTCTTTATTCAATTAACAAGTATCCTCCATAAGTAGGTTTACAAATTCATGCTGACTTCTCATCGTCAAAAATGAGATTTTCAGTCTTGTGAGATATAATTACCTGATGAATGTTTTTATAGTAAAGCAAAGGATAGCCCAGGCAAAAAAGAACCTGTACGCAGAACAAGTGCACAGAGTTCACAGCAATACTTACAGCTGACTTCATCTTTGAATGAGCTATGGAACCTGTGTCTTTCAGATGCAAATATAATACTGCGTCCTGGTTTTGCATTGTAATGCAAATTTATCTACTTACTAAAACACGGCGCTTACTGTAAATGGCAGGTTTGGCTCTCATACTCTTTACTGTTGCTTTATGGCCACATATTTAAATGTCTATTAAAAACACAAAAAGAGACCCTTTCATGGTTTGAAGACTATACAACTAACAATTAAGGAAAAAGTAAAATGTATAGAGTTTAGATACTTAAAATGTAAACTTTAATATTCTGTGCTGAAGTCCCTCGTGATACCCATAGAGAGCCAGGGGCAGACAATCTGCTGCAGGCAGAGCAGCCTGTGGCAGGCCCACGGGGAGGGGACAGAGGGATGAGGGTGGGAAAGCAAAGCCCAGATCTGGTTCTGCCTTGGCTCCCTGGTCATAGCACGGCACAGAGTGGCCAAGGAGGAGCAGCCCAGAGGGACTGGGGGCTCCCATAGCTCAGGGTACTCTCAGCTTGGCACAGCACTTCACGCAAACGAGACAAATCAGGTGGAGAAATTCTGAACTGAATGCGATGAAGTCAGCACAGACTGCAGAGAATTTCTGATAGCAGCGAGACTGAAGACTGCTCAGCATTCACCGCTGGCAATTACTAGAACTCTCATTCGGCTTGCCTGTTCTCTCAGTTGGAAAAGAACATTTTGAAAATACAGTCACATGAAGAAGAAAATAAGAACCCGCTGAGATTTCTTGGGTTTCTTATACAAAAAAAGAAAATTACTAACACAGTTCTGGCATAACAGTAAGAAACTTCCATTGTTCTGTTAATTAAGCTAAGCTCCCTTCCTTTACTCCAGAAACTTATTTGTAAGGAAAATACATAGAATTGGGTGTGCTATTTCAGTTTTGGTTTACACTGCATTTTTCTGCCATTAAGTATTTCCTCTGCTTCCAGTTAACACATCCTAAAAAAAAAAATTGGGAGAGAACACTTTGCTTGGTTCTGTGATAGAAGTCCGAGTTGCAAGGTGTAGCTCACATTAAATGCAAACAACACAGTAGCTTTTTTTATTCATTACGTTACAAATGCAATTACACAGTTAGTTGTCACCAATCTACCAGTCAAGTGAGACCTCTGCACTAAGTATACAGATATCAGAATCTGAAGCATCAGTCTGTGACTGGAAACTACTGCAGGCGCTGGAGTCTGACACTCCTCAGCTGTACAGTAAGAATAGCACAAAATTTGACTTGAAGTAACAACTTGCATAAAACTGGCCTTTTGTAAACACTGCGTACAAGAAATCTGGCCTACTACAGTTATTAGAATGCAATGGTCTTACATATACTATCTTTTAGTACCATATTGCATACTGAAAAGATACAAATACATTCAGAGGAATCCCCAAGTTACCCAGAAACTAAAAAGCAACTTGGGATGATGTCGCAAGGAGTCAAGTTGCTGCAAAGAAATGCCTGGACACTTCCGATGATATTCATCACCACTTGCAGATGCTCAGTCATCTGCTGGTTTTTCTCTGATTTCTTATTTTGAGTGAGGAAAGGGAGGGAACTTGCATCAATTTTCATTTGCTTACTATTACCAAGTGGTCTTGCTTAGGCCAGCCATTACAGGAAGCTTTTCTACAATTACTTCCCTTCCTGAGATCAGGCAAACAGGGAAGAATCCAAAAATACCTGTGAATTCCATAAGACATGTGCAACTCTTCAGACTGTGCCCCAATACCAAAACACACGCATGGACCCTTTCAACTGATCCACTTCCTCCCAGCATGTTTTGAAACACTACTGATTTAGATAAAATTTATTTCCCCTGGAAAGGATGCCGTGTCACTTAACTGTTAAGATGTTGCAGTAGTAGCACACTACAAAAATAATGAAAGTGTTACCTCAGCTTTGATTCAGCCGTTCCAAATTTTTCTCCATTGTAGAAAGTCTCCAACTAAGAAACATTTTTTTTCTCTAATTAAAACCAAAACAAAACTTGACATCCGCATATTCCTAACTGAAAAAGAGGCTTTAGGGTATTTTGCTAATAGCAGCCGCCATCAACCCCACAAATGTAACTTCTTCAAAGGTGAACAGTATTTAAGCTTCCTATTTCAGGTGCTACAAACAACACCTGAAATACTTTAAAAAAAACCCCAAAACAACAAAACCAGAAATGCTATGCATTTTTCATCCATTTACTAAACAAAGTGCAACTGAGCCCTACACATCTGATAGTATGTACAAACTCATTATGGCTTTACCATAAAACAGCACGTGAATGGGTCTATACAATCAGAGGGATACTAGCAAATGTAACGAATAAAACGATGTTGGACCGTTGGCAATAGAATAAGAGCTATATTACATTCTGTAAACCTTGGCATACCACACTTTACATTATGCAAAGAGTCAATATTTACAAATCCATAGTGGGTAAAATAATTAACCCCCTAATGTAAATGATGATTTTGCAAAGTGCAGGACAAAACCAGTGCTGTTGATTGCAAGTCCTATGCAAGCAAGTTATACTAAAATCATTACTACTAGACGTTTACCTGGACATTTCTACTGAGGGATTACAGGATTGCGACATTTAGAATGAAATATAGTATGACACAGCATTCGGATGCATGTTCGAGGACAGCAAATATAGAAATTAATAAGGCAGCATGCTCAGAACAAGTTTAAGCAGCACTGATGTTAGATCCCTAGTGGCAACTATATCAGTTATTGTCACTGTTAAAAATTCAGAGTGCAACATAGAAGCCTCATTTAACATAAAAAAAAATGTGCAAATTGTTCTCTTCTTAACAAAAGAAAGTAACATAGCAAGGAAGATATTCTACTGAAGAACGTTTTTAAGTCACAGCAAAGTAGACCATCTTCTTTCCAAAATCATCTACAAGGCACTAAGGGTAGAAAATGACAGGTAACATGAAAGACCAAATGCTGTTCCTCAATCAGGTCGAAATATGGGATATTTTGGTAAGAACTCTATTAATATTACCTGTTGAAGAAGGGAAAAAGACAAGAACAGAACACAGTAACCAAAAAGTTCAGACCTTCAGCACAATTTCCATGCAACCTTAGTTAGTACATAAGACTAAACATATCTGAGAGATTCTGTAAGGAGGGAATGTTTCCCAGAGCAACAAAGCAGAGATTTCAGTAATTTTGAAATACAGGGATTCTGGATGCTTGATTTTTTGGGGGTGACTATTTCTTTTCTTCAAGCTTACGCAATCTTCATGGCTATACATGAAAGTGGATGGGGGAGTAGTAGGACCACAGAAATATTTCGAATTCTGCTTTCCCAAATGGACTGTCTGTCTTGGTTAAAACTTTATGAAATTCAGAGCTAGCAAAAACAAAAAAAAAAAGAAAAAAATCCAGACAAAACCCACGCGACTACAAAAATGCAGTATTTCTGCACAAAGAATTTGAATGATAGTAATTATGAATAACAAAGGAAAAGGTGGATAAGCATTAAAAGAACTATGGGCTGGTATGGGAATCACACCAATGCATGAAGTCCCAGTGGGTCTCCCTCATTACAAATTACAGACCAAAACAAGTGTATCTGCCATGCAAACGTAGAATTGTTGTGAAGAGAAAACACATTTAGTGGTGACAATTTCTAAGTCCCAATATGTTCCATGGCTGCTCTTGTTAAAAGTGGCCTTCACAGGTGTATGCCATACACAATGGCACGTTTTTCTGAGATTTGTTTGGGATACGTGACAGTCCAGTAAGTTAACTATGATTTTATAGAGAAAATCCTTATGTTGAATACCAAGTAAGTTACAGAAGTAATACTTACATATTCCATCATATTGCTAGTTTCACATTTCCTTTTACTCAGCTTCCAGTGCAAACCAAGCTAAGAAAAGAGTTATCAAAGGATTAATGCATACCACAGCATGGTTTAGATGAGCAGCATAACAAGCATGAGCAATATCAAATTATTAGGATCTGGAACACTTCAGACACAGGTTTAAAATCAGTATAAAGTATGGAATTATAACAAGACTGTAAAATTCCTACATGCAAAATTCCTTACGCAAAAAAACCTTACTCTTCTTAAAGATGAAAAAAACCACGCACTCTAACTTTTCTTACCTTATGATATAGTCTGTTATTTTCCCATTCTAATAACTTCTGAATTGATCTTCTAGTCTAAAAAGTAAGTCAAAACCATATTATAAATGGTTCAGTAGCCAGCCTCATCCAGAAGAATCTTACAATTGCATTTCTGGCTTAAGATTACTTTAAAATAAATCATTTTTTATATAAGTAGAACCAAGCAAAAGAGGAATTATAAATGGAAGCCCTACCACTTGAACTCCCCATTCCTCAACATCAGAGCTTCTTCAGAAAAAGAAGAAAAAAAAATAAAGGAAAACACCCACCGGTTTTTTGTTAACTCAGGACTGCAACTTTCTCAGAATTTATTTACTTAGTAAGAAATCCTTTTGAATTTAGTATTTTTGTCTACCATAGCCAAGCCAAACAAAAGAGAGTCTCCCACATTCTTCTGGCCAAATACTGCCTTTGGATCTCATAATGCCTTTTGTTGCTAGATGAGTGTATGGGGACGGGCTGGGCTTCATTTTCTTCATAACAGCTTGTATGGTGCTCTAGTTTAGATCTATGACTAAAATAGTGTTGATACCACATCAGTCTTTTAGCTATTGATGAACAGCATTGACTAAAGGGGTATTCCATGCCAGGTAACATCATGCTCAGCACTAAAACCGGCGGCTATTCTTTCTGAAGTAGCCTATTGCCCAGAAACAGGCTGCGCCATCGGTCTGCTGGTGGCGAGCGATTTGCCTTTGCATCACTTGGGTTTCCTTGCCTTTTTCTCCTTCACTTATTAAACTCTCTTGAGCTCAACACATGAGTTTTTCTTCCTTTCACTTTACTGATTCTCTCCCCCATCCTGCCTGGGGTGGCGTGGAGGGGGTGAGTAAGCAAGTGGCTAGAGGGTGCTTAGTTGCTGGCCAGGTTCAACCCACCACAAGAGAAAATTAAGAACATCTTGTACTTGAGATTATTTGAGTGATGAAAACACTCTATATACATACACATACCCACAGAAGTAACAAGATCTTCCCTACTTCGTACGTATTATTTGTACCCTTGAGAATTACATTAACACTACAACATCACATGGGCATCACATGGGCATCACATGGGCATCACATGGGCATCACATGGGCATTTATTTAGATTTTCAGAAGTACAAGAATATTAAATATGGTTTTAAATCTGCAACTATTACGTCTGTATATCTCAAACATATTCCTCTGAGAACATTTCTAAAGGCAGTTAAAATGAGCTAAAACAAGTCCTGCCACTTCTTAGTGATACAGGCTTCAGCGATCAGCAGTCCAACAAGTTAACATATTATGCCTTTAGCACATTTAATTTTTTTTTTAAAAACCCAAAAACTCAGTGCCAGTCAATGCAACTTATTTTCTTGAGTAAGTTAGAAACTTTGGCAAAACAGTTTCATTTTCTCTGAAAAGCAATGCATATTCCATGTTTTTGCTTTCAGTTTGTTTTATTATCGTAAACTCTCAAAAGCCAGAAGTATTACTTTTGAACAGATTTTTACTTAAGGTCCTTTCCTCTAACTAAATTCACAAGTGTGAAAGTTGTGTTTCCTAGCGCACCTACATACTATTTATATTTGTGGATAATAAGATTGTATGGCTGCAAGACTTACAAACTATGCAGCTGCAAAGATTATCATTACACTGTGCCTATTTATGTATTTCCTTAACATTTACTGCTGTGATAAATCAATTCTAAGTGTAAACCATAGAGCTAATTAGGATCAAGTTTACTTGATATTGCTAAAGTGCTTTTCAGAATTATTACTTTGGATCTGATTACAAGAATTGTCAACTTTCTCTTGAAAATAAATAAATAAATAAATAAATGGAAGTCTTTAAACTTCCCTAAAACAAATTTGCATTTGTTCTTAGTAGAAACAGCACAGTAAAATATGTGAAATAAGCCACACCTCAGAAATGTTATGGGAACTATTACATACAAAAAAGTGATTTTTAATTAAAAAAAAAAAAAAGTTTTTCTAGGGTGTGGAGGGGTATGTGTGAAGAGGAACAGCAATTTTCACTCCAGTTCAGGCAGTCTTTCAAGGACAATGTCCAGTTCTGCACTCATTTAATTCAATTCTTAGACCTTTAGAAAACTTGGAAATTTAGGTTATCATATACTCCATCCTGTTCTTCGACCTGAGATGGGATTAGCTAATTCCTAAGACTATTAACTCAACTGGTAATTTGGTATCATTTACTTCACCAACAGACATATTTTTTCTATTTTCTAAGGAATGGAAAAGAGAATAACCTTTTGAATGCAAGTGAGACAAAAAAAGGGTTTTGAAACAGGAATGATACTATTAAACATTATTTAGTATTATCAGAAATTGCAAAATAGAGTAAGGAGAACGAAATATGCACTTACTCTTTTGTTAAGACAGACTACAGGCCACAGGCTACAGCCCAGCGTGCAGCAGCAGCACAGACAGCCACAGAGCAGCCATTTGACATTGACGGGGAGATTCTTTCTTAAACAGGCATTCACACGACTGATGCTGGTCTTGAATTCTTCTGGGGCAACCTGCAATAGAAGTGCTCAACTTCAGTGGAAAACCATTACAGGTGTATTTACTCAATAATTACCTCTACAGGTTAAAATATAAATGAAACATAATACCATTATACAATAGGACTCTGTCTTATAAAACACTGGTCACCCAGTGAGCATGAAAAGTCACTTTCCTGTAACAAATTCACTTATGGTGCATGCTTCGCCAAAACTTGCATTAAAAAGCTAAACGTTGCTTAGATGAACAGCTTCATCCTTATTTATTGCACCATTAATAAATTGTCCTGATAACACAGTGGCCCCAAACAAAACTAGAAGTGGGACACAGCTGTGCAACCTATGCACTGGCTACGCTGACCAAAAAAAATGGAAGAATGACAGATAACTGGTTTGCAAGGCAATGCGGGCATCTTCGTAGTAAAAACACTTGTGTGTCACATAGACAATAGGATAATATTGTCCAAATTAGTTTCATACCAATGCAAGTCTACACTGTGTCTGTGACCTCTGTGAAGGTGGACGTTTGTCCACAAATAAATTCCTGAAGTCATCCATATCGACATGAGGCCACAACTGCACTTGTGGCTGCTTCCTAAACCAGGGAAGCCTGGGGAGACATAGTCTAGATTATATTCAAGGCAAAGAAATGCGTCTTGTACAGAGTTATGAATAAAGCCTAGCTGTTCAAAAAGAACTTACTTAAATTAAGGAATACTCAGCAAAGCTTACTCAAAATAATATTTTCTGTATATTGCCACTGCAGAGTCACTGTGGAAAACCACTTTTTCTATCAGAAATAAGCTCCTTTCTCCGATAGCAGCATGTTTCTTACAAAACTGTGAGAGCCCTTATCTATTTACGTACCCCAAATCCCTCATCTCTCTACAGAATCTAAATAACTTTATCTGAGAAGTCAAATACGGATTTGTGGTATTGACTCCAAGACGTCACTCTTAACCGTCACACAATCCAGCATTTGAATGCACAAAGCAGAATAATCAGATACAAATTCAATAGACTTGGCCAGTCAGGCACAACTCCTCAAAAAAAACCCCAAACCAAACCTTTCTAACTACTTGCCATATTGAAGAAAAAACCCCCTAGAATTAGTCTGTATACAAAGCTGTGCAACTACGACATAATCCTTCCAACCAAGGATGCCCAACTCTCTTCATATGATTCTGCAAACAAGGGCAACAACAAAAGCATTAATTTAACGACAAAGACTCCTTTCACCAGAGGAGCAAAACTACGGGACAGGAAATGGAGAGGACCCGATTCTGCGACCTCCGCCTATTCACAAGAGCTAAATTCATTAAAACATTGCAGGAAAGGGAGTAAATAAATACAACATCTGTTTCCTGGCCATTCAGATCACCATGTAGTATAGAGTCAGAGGTCACCGAGGTTTGTACACTAGCCAGGCCTACAGTTAGTAATATAGGAGCATAATTTAACATTGTGATTATTTTAGAGCTGGGATTAATAAGTACACAGAAAGTATTTCTTCTGCAATTATACAGGCTCCCCCCCATATTAAATAGACTGTCTTAAAATTCTTTTTATATATACAAATAGAGAAAGTAAAAAAATTTTCTTTTGACAGACTTGAACATCAACATTTAAATATATTTTACAATAGACATCTTAGTTGAAAAAAAAAAAGAAAGAAAGAAAATTAAAAAATAGAAACAGAAATCCCATGTATTGGGACATTTTCAATGAACAGAAAAAAAAATAATCACATTGTAATGTGGAAAACTAGCCTGTACTTCATGTATCTGAAACAGAAGGTTTTACATATCTCTCTGCCAATGCTGGCTCCTATTTTGGATATAACAAATATCAGATGCACATGAGTAAGACTGTTTCATCTTCAACGTGGGAGCATGTTTTATAGTAAAGCACAACTGGGTTGGTTGCATGCACTACGAGTAACATTGTACAGCTTCTACAGTCAGACATGTCTCAAAATAAATTGAGATTACATATATTAACAAATTGGCATTCTTAACTCTCAAGGAAGTTTACATATTCCTAACATTCCCATATATACAAATGGCACTTTCTTTGATAAGTCCTTCGAAATTTGTACATGTATCATTCTAGCTGTTTAACTGAAAGACAAAATTAAGTAGTTGTTTTTTTCTTGACCCCATTAGTACTATTGCAATGAATCCCAGTAAGAAAAGAGAATGTTTCCTTTAGTATTAGACACAAACTTTACTGGACCTTGACAAAATCACACCCCAACCCCAAAATACAGCTGTACAAACCTACCGAAGACAACAGAATTGCACGGTATAGAATTTAGTTTAACATGAAGAAACCTTATCATCAGTGCTAACATCTAACATGAAAAGAAGTCAACCAGATTCCTAGATCACAGCTGGCACAAAAAATTGGGACCTAATAAAAAAAAAAAAACACTGGGATGGTGAGATTCCCTACTTCCGTGCTACTTTTAAGGGAGTCACTGTTCACATCAGGTTAATGGTTTGATGATACTTTATAAGACCAGTGTCAAAGTACTCGCCTTCCTGTAGACCACTGCAAATGGCTAAACTAGAAACCAACTTCAGGTGCCACCAAGAAACAGAGAAAATTTCTATTTCAGGAATTTTAGTATGATGCTTACCTTAGCATAGTATTATGAAAGCACCACTACTCCCTGCTAACACACCAAATACTTTCATGTAAAGGTGAATCTCATAGCTGCAACATAAGAGGAAATTACTTAAGATGGTTTTGGCTAACCCAAGCTATTGGATATATTCCTCCCTTTAGGAGATGTAATCACAATAAATATTTCTGTCAGTCAATGACATCTTCATTTGAAACTAAAAGAAGTGGTCACCAAGATAAGCCTCATTCTGTGATAAAACAGGAGAAAACCACAATTTTGTTGCTCTCAGTTTACAGCTCAGAAACAGTTAAGCACCACTACACAAAGAAGGAAGTATCTGTAAATAAAAGAGCTATTCTAATTTAATAATAAAGTGGTATCCAAATAAAACAGTCACCAAAGAATTTTGTTGATTTTCTGGCATAATTTTAAATTTCGCCTTTCTTGCAAGTATAGATATTGAAAGGTTAAGATGAAATGACAAAAGTATTTCAAACAACTGGAGAATTAACAGCGTCTACTGCTCAAAGACAGCTCCCCAAGAAAGACTAGTTTTGAGTAATTTTGGAAAGTCTCTGGTAGAGTTTCTGTCTGGCTCTTGAAAAGAATGAGATAAGTACATAGCTCCTGGCTGTGCAGTACACCTTGTAAAGAGACATTAGCTCCTTTCAGGTCTTTAAGGGAGGGGAAAAAAAAAAAACAAACACATAAAAGGAAAGGAGGGGGGTGTCATAATATTTTACAACAGGATGCAAGAGAATCTACAAACACAGGAAGAGAACAAGTAAAGCCCAGCAGGCCTGATCTTTCTCCTTCAATCATGATGATCACAAACCCTATCAATCACATGTTGCAATGGGATCACAATACCAAGAGTACATTTTATGGCTTACATTTCCCTGCATTGCACAGTAATCTCTGTATAGGACCCTTACTGTTTTAAGATCAGGGGAGGAAACTCCACTTTCTTCCTTAAGGTTCACTGCCTCCACCATTTTCTTGTCACCTGGAGCAGCGTGTGCCATATATCACGAAGAGTATTTTGTTAAAAGCTTTTAAATTCTTGTTTTAAAAGAATTAATAATCCTGTAGAACGCTAGCACAGAGAATTTAAGTTTAGCGAGAATTTAAATTTTGGGCAAAATCAAATCACATTATTAAAAGTTAAATATCGCCACTGTATTAAGTGCAGTCAAGTCTTTTCTTACAATATTCCATTGAAAAGCATGCACTGTTTGAAAGCCTAGCTCAGTATTTATAAACCAGCCAAAGGTTGCGTCTCATCCTGCAACATAAATATTAAATCAATCTAGCTGAATTAGCTAGGCCCAACATCTGACATACCTGGTATCATCCTTGCCTTTATTGTTTTATTATCTATGTTTTATCCTCAAATATATACATTCACGTCTCCCAGAAAATGCAACAAACATGTCTCAATTAAATATTTAAGATGTAATTATATACATCTTAGCTCTAGGCTAATTTACAATAACTATCCAGACTCTGTAAAAACTGGGAGACGAGGAGGTAGGGGAGATGGGTGAAGAAGGAGGGGTATTTAAGGTTTTTAAAGAAGATTAGCGGAATCATCATTATGTAGGTGGGCAAAGTGAGGGTGAGAAAGCTTCAGTAAATTCCTAAAATGACACAGTGGCATAAATGCAAGAAGTTAGTGCTTCTGGGAGAAAGGTGCAGCTAGATAGTTTTATCTATCTAGGATTGTTATTGTGCATTGGCTAGATTTTCATCCTTTGTTTAAAAACCTAGATCTTCATCTGTATTTATTAAAATGAAAAACACCACCATAGAGAAATCTATCAAGGCCACCTAATGGTTTCATCTTTTACACTCCATTAGCAGATGGAATATGTTATTAATATCAATTCACAGTGGACAACAAAGCCATTAAACTTAATGCAACACAGACATTCTGAATAAAGTATGACATTGCCTTATACTAGCTCCGTACTAATGCAAGTTCATGGTAAACATTTTAATTGCAAACTTAATATAAACAGTCACTATGTTATTTATAAATTGTGATTTCATAAAAAGTAAAATTTGTATTTTAAGAACAGTAGATGATCTTAAAGTGGTATATCAATTGACTACGATGCTTGTTATTGTAAATTATTTATCAAGGTATTTGAAGAAAACCTTCTTTCTGGAAAAACCTGCATGAGAGTTCATTTTCAATAAGGATAAAGGTGATTGACTACCACAATCAGAGGAAGAAGCAGATTATTTATTTCTTGCAATTCATGAAAGTATTAAAAACCAAAAAACCCACAACTGTGGCTTTTAATGTCTTTCATGGCAACATGTGGCAGGCAGTAAGAAAAGCGTGTTTACTATCTCATTTGATTGGTGTTTTCCCCTCACAAAAGAGAACTAATTGATTTTCAAGGTTTTCTTATTCAGAAAGCCCCTCAAATCCACATATGAGAAAAAGATAACAGGATATCAAGATTCTCAACAGAAGCAGCATATCTATATACAGCAAATCCCCACTCATGTGATTTATGTTGTCACTAATTAGATCTATAGAAGAAGAAGGGTAAATGCCAAGTAAAACTTCCTCTTTCCTCTCTTTGCTAAATTAATTCCAAGCAGTCAACTGAACTTTAAATTAAATTTTTGTTCGTTGTCTATTTAACAAGAGGAGGACAATGAAGTGGTGAATATGACAGGCATTGATGCTCATATTAAAAGGTGTCGGTTTGGGAAGTTGGGTTGGGTTTGTTTTTCTAATACACACAAACCTATTTGAGAGAGACAGAAAGAGATGAAATTATATAATCAAATTAATTTTTAACATTTCCCACTAGGTATTTTCTATAGGCTTATTTATAACAAACTCCTAGTTGACTAAAAGAACATAAAAATTGTTATTTCCAAAAAGTATTTTGTGGCTTTTTCAGTGATCAGAAAGAGTTTTGCAGAAAAGAATAAGCCTTAGACGCACAAGGCAGTGCAATGCAAATGGTGTAATCACCAGCCCTCACACATCAGACGCTCCGGAATCAGTAAGACTTTTCCTTTTGAGCTCAGTGAGATTCTAAAGCAAGGCCAGAGTTCCCAGGTTGTCTTTTAACAACCAAAAACTCCAAATAGCAACCTGCTTTTCAATTGTACTGCTGCCAAAAAAGCTGGACAAATTCAACACAAGTATTTTACTCATTATACTCTGGGGTGAAAATGAAGGAGAAAAACCCTAGGTGGATTTGGCAGAACCAGGAGACACCATCCAGCTGCATTTTAGTGTATTGTTAATATGACTCAACAGCTACTGTGAGAGGCTGCAGAGGTAGTGTAGCTATATGGTGTGACATTAGAGAAAGCAGTAAGAGCCAAATAAATTTTTTCCTCCCAAATTCTGGAAAAGATACAAGAGGGATATAAAATGAAGCAAAAGAAAAACACCAGAGAGAAACAGCAGAAAGAAAAAAAAAATCAAAAAGAATTCAAGATTTAAAAGTAAAAAAAATACAATTATGAAAATAATTTAAAACCATAACCAATAATTTTGTTACAAGATTTCATTAATTAATAGCTACAAAGGAGTATTTATTAAACTTGCATTTAGTAAGAAGACAGGACTCTGGACAAAGCAAGAGACTTGTCACCACTAATTTTCAGAACTAAACAATTATATTTCTGAAAATATACTAAAAACCTACCTAATTTGTAGATTTAACACTGTAACATTTTGTTCCTTAAAGCTTCAGATAGAACAGATTCTCCTCTAGAGAAACTCAAGGCTTGACAGACATTAAAAACAGAGGTCTAGTATTTGAAGTAATTTAATTCACACAGGAGGTAGCACAAACTCCAGATACCCATAAAGCAAGGTTAAATGAGTCTTGCTTTCATGTAGATTGTCTGCATGAAACCTGTATGATGCCATGTTGAGCTTTTCTGTGTTTAGAATGTCAATAATGATAGCAACCACTGCAAATAATTTTTTCTTGTCTCAAAGAACACTGTAGAGACTGGTCATCCACCAGCTGTTCACACAGGGCAGTTAATTCAACAGTCTGCAGTGCAGCGTTGGCCTGCGCTGCCCTGTGGATTCACGAGCACATACATGTAACACAGAAGCCACTGGATGCACTGCATCTTTCCATTTAAAAGAACAGTTTAATCTCACACTTACCTTCCCTGTCAGAACAGAAGGAAATTCTGTATCAAACTTGTTGCTCAAGCCAAACCTTGAAAACAAAAGAGACAAACAAAATATATTCCACCTAACTTATTTTGTTTCCCTTAATAAAAAATGTAATATTTTCTACTTTTAAAAAAATAAAACTATTAATTTCTTTTGCCCTTACCTTTACATTATTTCATGAGCTTTCAGTCTAAGTTTATATAAGGTCTTGTGTGTCATTCGTAAATTCAGTTACAAGACAGAGTAACGTAGCTTGTTGCCTTACTTCAATACTTTCAAGTCGCTAAAAGCACAAAAATTCTTTATGATTGGATGGCAGTAAGTTTCAATCTTTGCTTTCTTTAAGAAAAATACCTCCAGCTATTAAATTCCAGTTTTACTAGACTCAATAGGACTTTTACTGGTATTTTTCTTACTCATGCAATTTATTCACATGCAACAGATAAAGATAGTTACACAGAACCCATTGATCATCATCTTAGAAACTTAGAATCATAGTTTTGAAAAATTGCTTTGGGCTAAGTTAAATTATCTCATGCAAAACATGTAAGAGGCGACACAAAGAACAGATTTAAAACAACTATGAACTTCAAGAAAATTAAGTCTTAGGTATCACTATGACTATTCTTCATTGAAGTGTTCTTGGTTTTGAGCAAGAGGTAAGTCTTCATTCCAACCAGTGAAACCTACAGGGAGCGAGACTTTGCATGTAAACCTGCATTACCAGAGCTCCAAAACTACTGAACCAACTGAAATTTCCAAAAAGCTCATGTTGGAGATCAGCAGGATACTGACAGTGCAGGCTGACTTGACTTTTTGATTTTATTTAAAGCATGTAAGTAGGCAAGAAGTTAACTAAGCTCTGATGCTAAACCTGCAAGTTTATGCAGAACAAGAACTCTGATCTTCCATCCCCTCTACCTTAATTGAAATCTTTAACCTTTGCACTTCAGTAATTTAACAAAATACAACTGCAGCTGATCTCTTAGCTACAACATTTACATTTGAACAGAACTTAATGTTAAGTTTGTAAAGTTAAATATACTGTACATCAAGTTCACTGTCAGCTCCGCCAAACTACCTCCTGAGTATTTTTGTTCAAAAAAAGGAAAAAAAACCACAAAGGATCACAGCCAAATAAAGAAGCACAAATACATTTGGTATTGTAATATTTATTGTAGAAAGAAACCTTCTGGAGAGAGAGTATTTGCTTTGAGTCGCACTGACACCTGAAGTACTCCTTACTGGTGACTTGGACAAACACTAGTATTGCTGAAACATCATCAGTCCCCTATAATTTTATAATACATACATCTTCATGTGCACAGCATAATAATTCAGATACCCAAACCTGGCAGTGTAACTTGTTTATAAGTACACAAAAATGTAAAATAAACCTTAAAAAAAAAAAGAGAGAAGCATAATAAAAGAAGTTATGTTGTCTTTAGAAATCCAGTAAGCTAATTAAAATGTTTGTCAACAATATTGGTGACGTCCAATCAAGTTCTTCAACGGCTAATTTAAGTCAGAGCCCTGACTCTCCCGAAGAGCAGCATATTGGAGCACTAGCTGTGTGAAACATTAAGATCTGCTCTTTGGGGATTGTTTTAATTGAAGTGTTTGTCCTGCTTTGTCTCTTAAGCCATCCTAAGCACTACAACCAATTGTCACCGATTTGCGTTTGTTTCATTCAAGGTATTTTCACTGAAAAGTTTCTAGCAGTGAATGTGAGTGAACTAAATGCCAGCACAGCACCGGCTACTGCACAGTCAAGTGAACTGGAAAGCCATGATGTTAAGTTAGTGCTACAAAACCAAACAGTAAAACCAGTAAGATTTTAGGCAAGCACAAAGATTACTAATATAAGCACATTTCCATCCTCTGTGAATGTAATCTGGCAAATCAACCTCTACATTTTGTAGCTTTTCTTTTTAAGCTGAGATCTTCCAAGTTTTGTTCCACTATATATTTATTTTTAAGGAAGCCTGAAGAGCAATGAGGTAGTCTCTAAAAAAATCCAGAAAAAACTAATGATATGAAGCACAGACACAAGCTTGTTTTGAGGAATACAAAATTTTTTCTAGAGCAGCAATGAAACTACCTGAAACTATCACAAAGTTGTAGCAATCAGGCAACATAATAAATGAACTACTGGAAAGTTCAGGTAATACTGCAGAATTACTCACTCTACTCATATAACAGACTAATTCCACTAAAGCATGCCAAAGGTCCACCTAGCCCAGAACACTGACTCTTACAGTGGCCAGTAGCAGATGCCTAGGAAACAGCAGAAGAAAAAAAACCTGCAAACATGTACTCTTCTGACCCTCAACTATTCATAGTTCAAAAGCTCCCTAGGCCATAGGTAGCATCTTTTATGTCATTGGTCACATAGACTCATTAAAATTCCTGTTGCACCACCAATTTCCATAACGAATAAAATAAATTAGTGCTTTCTGATTTAGATCTAATAAGAATACAAGATCACAATATATTTTCTTATGTTAGATTTGAAGCCTGATAATGTCATGAAACATATTTAAAACCCAAAACTTAATCAGTTGCCAGAACATTCCATTCCATTATAACACATCCAGGAAACCTCAGTTACAGAAATGCATCTCTTTTACACCGACACCTGCAAATGGCTAAAAGAATATAAAAGGTTTTAACTATACTGAGAACAGGACTATGCTACATTATAACACTACATTTAGTCAGCATCACTGACGGCCTGTAGCACAGTTTTACTGAAGTGTCTCTACAAGTTTTACAGACTATCCTCATGTTTATTTACCACATAGTTCAGAAACATTAAACTCCTATTAGACAGGGCTGGGGGAATTAAAGAACCAAATAAAAAACCCATCTATTTTTTTAGAAACGTTAAAGCAGAATGTTACATAGTTCTATAGCTCTGCAAGCAACTTTGTAAAATTACTGAAGTGTTATTAGAATATTTAATGTAAAAAAATTAAGACCTAAAGTCTTAATCTTAAGAGATAAGTAACTTCATTAGGCCTTCCACAACAGACTAATGATCTAGTGTGATTTGGCCTATGAAGTCTTCTAAAATTCAGTATGTTTAAAAATCACTATGTAAAAGGAATTTCAGCACCTGTCCTCTAAATCATTTAAAACATTAGTTGGTGGCAACTTATTTCTGGACTAGTTCTTTGGATCCTCAGTGAAAGCTGCCCAAAGTCTAATCCTTAGAAATTCAGATAAGTCACCCATATACTTTGGTTGCAATTTTCTCGATGGATGACAAATCTCTCTAAAAGCAAGGCGTTCTTTCCTACAGGCAGCAACATTGGAATAGAACTAGGATAACCTCACTTTCTAGTTCTTCTGTCTCTCTTTCCCTGTTTTAATGTATGGCATTAGCCAAGTCCCATCATCTCATTTTCCCCCATTTGTAAAGTGGGCAGAATGCAACTTCTCATAGGGAGCTGTAAGAAGATGTATTCCTAAATCCCTTAAATTAAAGACTGAAATGAACACCCTGAACCATCAGTGGCAAACCCCACCTGCAAGAGTTATCACATTATAAAATTCTTTTCATTAGTTTACAAAGCACAAGGAAGTGAGGTTTCCTGTCCCCAGAACTGAAACAGGAAGATTTTGGAAAACACTTTCTCATATCTAGAACAGACAGATTTACAGGTGCTTTGCCTTTCTTTTTTTTTGCTTTTGACTTAAATAGCGCTTCATTCTCATTTATCCCACTACTGTATTTATAGATAGTAATCAGTCTTACTAGACTACACAAGCTAAACCCGTTTAGTCAACTCTCCTACAACAGGCTCTCCAGCCTCCTTTCAGCTTGCTCCGTTTTCCACACCTAATCCAGGCTACGATTAACCTATCTTGAACAGACAACCACAGATCCTACATACTATTCATTCTGAGGTATCATCTAAGCTTTGTCCAGCATTAAAGAATAAAGACGACATTCATCAAGAGCCCTGAGCTGAAATCTCCTTGAACACTTAACATTTCCTAGTCTAGGACCTTTTCCTATGAAACCAAGAGAACTGCCGAAGAGCATCCTTACCCATGGATGTTGTTTTGGAAAACTAAACTTTTGATAACTAGCGGAAGGTCATTTGCTATTTTAAATATGTGGAATCTGCTATTTTAAATATGCGGAAGATGGAGTAGTATCAGACAATAATCAAATGTCATCTTATCACAACTGAGAGCACCTGGCTCTTCCCTGCCTTCCCCAATTGACGACAATGTGCTTTTCATTAGCACCTAGATTGTGGGTCCCTGGGGCACTCCTACAGAAAACGTAATGGAATAACAAAAGTTAACTTGTATACAAAACTAGGAAGTCTGCAGGCTTAAGCAAGAATCACAAACTGTGTACTAAGGGCAAAAATATGCTCAATGGCTATTTCATTATCTCATTAGGATCCGTCCACACGGTATGGATGGAAATGGATTAATGATATGGAAAAGTTACATCCAATAAATAAAGAGTTATAACCAAGTTAAAAGTTTGTTTACTGCTCTGTTTTTGAAAGTTATTGCCATTGCTTTAGTAGGCATATGACTCAGTCTTCACTAAAAATCTTTATGTTGACATATTTGGATACACCAACCAGAGTCACACTGACTATGCAAGAAACAGTGAACAATGGGTTTATAACTCATTAAAATGGAATTTCAGAAGCAAAGAAAAAGCGTTTACTAGGTCCTAGTAATTTCTCTGTGCTAAAATTCAAAAGCTTTCTGAAAACAATAAATATGACTGATAGTTCATTTTTTTTCAAAGAAAGAATCTTCTAGAGTGAAAGAGCATTGAACAAGATGAGCATAAATTTTGCTAACCACTTTCACACACATTCTGTCTATCTGTGAGTAAAATAAAACAAATACACTTTACACGATCACTCCTTACCATGCACAGAGGTAAAAGGGTTAGCAAACAGTCAGTGGAAAAAGCAAGATCCTGCTAAAAATCCTCAGAATATTCTTGGAATTTGTATTTAGTACTGTTGGATACTGCAGCAGAACTCTGTTAGGGTCAGTAGCTCACTGACAAGGTCATCAGAATAAGAACTCTCATGCAAGAAACTAATACATAGTTTGAATCTACTGACTTGGGAGTTTTACTGTACATGAAAAACTGGACCAGAAGATGACCCTGGAATTAGAGAATTATCCCTTCTCTATATACCAAAAGTATCCAAGAAGGCCAGTGTCAGATGAGGAACAGAAGGCATCTGAAACAAAAATCCAAGGAAAACAAGGCTTTTTAAAGATAACTAGTTTTCTTTTCTTTTTTTCTTTTAATACAGTGTCTGACTTGTCAGGACAGAAATTTTTTAACAGCAACGTTCCAGACAGGTTCAGAAAACAAACACAAGTTTTACTCGATGACGTATCTCACTTCAGTAATTAGAGCAGGCTGCTTCTGAAGCCAAGGGATTTCAAAAGCAGCAGCATCTGTGTGATCAAAAAGTGACAGAATTTCAGAGCTGATACATACTAACCAGCAACTCTTTAGGAAGCAAAATATTTCACACTTAACAAAGAGATCAGGATTACACACTACAGCGTCCAGGGTTTATTCGCATTGCATTGATAAGATCCACTAACTTTTTATTAATATAAAGGAGATTTAAAAATACATCATGAAGTGATAAAAGCTGCCTTCTGTCATTCAGGCAGGTATACTTGTTACATGAAAAAAGCTGGGAGGAGTGGAAGAAAGGGAAAATAAGGTGGATGGGAATTCAGTTCAAGTAGTTACAAGGGCACGCATGCTAGCTCATGATTTCCGCATGACTTACAAGTATCGCTTTCTTTTGATGTAGACATCACTAGTTGACAGGGTTCTTGGAGATGCTCCTGCCCATCCCCAAAAGATGCTGGAGCCAAGAAGGAACTTTAAGGAATATCACTAACACACAAAAAGCATCACAGCAGACAAAGCAAATAAGTGTGCAACATTTTTTCCAGTTTAGTGATTAAAACCAGATAACTAACAGGATGGGTATGCGGTATTCTGATCATTTCGCTTCCATTACCATCCCTCCTTTAGTCAGGCCACAAGCTATTTGAGTTCATGGCAGAAAGAAATTCCATCAACACAAGCAAGTACACTGCGGTGCAGCAGAGCAACTATTCACTGGCGCTTGCTCAACGCAAACCTGATTTGGACTTACATGAAGGACACAGTATCAAATCCAATACTACTTCCCTTAGGATGAGAGAGAATTCCCCACCCAGTGTTTTTGCTGCAGACAGCTAGATCACACCGCACCTATTTACAGAGAGAAACGTGCATTCTTTTATGCAACCCAAAGACAGACCCAAAGCAAAACAGGCTTGATGGATCTCTGCGATATGAAAATTTTAATACCTCCCTCCCTGTCATGAAAATGAACGTAACATCCATATACTTTGTTATATTAATTCCTCCACTTGCAGGACTGGGAACATTAAGAACATCCCTACCAGTAAACATTACATACAATGCCACACTGCTCATCTTCTGTTCCAACTGCTTAAATAAGCAGCAAAAAATCTGGCTCGTGTTGTGTTCTAATGATAAAAAACACTTAGCCTTAACCAAACTCACAACTTAGTTTGGAGCTGATGAACTCCAGCACAGCCATGTGCCTCCTCTGCAGTGCAGCGTGGGGCTGAGGCAGAGGAGGGTCACAGGGAAACCCTTTGAACAGACCGCTCGTCCTCGCATCGTGTGGCCTTTGCTTTTTATCTAACAGATAGTTTGGAAAAAGAAGCCCACCCAGGGCTGATTAGCTGCTGCACCGAGCAGCCAGCTCAACTTCAGCTGTTCATTCATGACTTTGGCTTGCCTGGAGCTACTGGGAAATTCGAAGTTTCCCCGTTTTAAGGCGTTAAGAGCAAAAATCCTCTCACAAAACAGGTGGGGTGTGTGTGTGGGGGGGATGTAGGGGGGGAAAGCAGGGCTGCAGATCGCGGTAAGGCTGGCAGCTGCCT
>VYZM01007688.1:0-50896 GCA_013398915.1 Dromas ardeola | reverse complement strand
GGAAGGAAAGCGCTTCCCGCCCGCCTGTGGACGCGGCGGGTGGTGCTCCTCTCGGTTCTCCCCCTTTTCCAGGTGTGTTTCTGTGAGGTTTTTAATGGAAACAGCCGGGTGGATATTTTCCCCACTTCCCCTTTCATTTTTCGTCTTTCGCTTGCTTAGGTTTTACTCGGCGCCACTCGCCGCGCCCTCACCGGTGAGGGAGGAGGGGGTTGAATTTTCCCGAGGCTTTGAGACGTTTGTCAGGGGTTTGTTGATCGGTTTGGAAATTGAGTTCCGTGCAGGGTAATGGGGTGGTGACAGGGAAGAAAATCCACGTAGGAGAAATACCAAAATCGGGGAAGAAAGATCTCTCAGAATAGTTGAAAGCAGAGGAATGTCCCCTCCCCCGCGCACAGTTGTAAATTATTGTTGAGGTGAGTTTAAGCACTTCATTAGTCACCTACTGCCAAATGGAAAGTAAGCCCAAAAAATATTGGTGTTCATAATTGCAATATAGGAATCAGAAATAAAATTCTGAGACTGTATGTGCGTTGTTTGGGGTTTTTTTTTAATAACAGTCTCGGTACCATAAAGTGATACATTGGGTCTGGTGTGTGGCTAATTCTGAATTCCTGACCCATAGCTACTGTGAGGAAGGTAGCTCACCTCCTTCTACAAGAGGAAGAAGAGGTCTCCATCCCTGTCTACTGTTCTTAGGAAAAGGCTTCCCTCATAAATCACCTTTGCTGTTTTGCAGGACTTTCTAGACAGCAGCAAAACGTGGCTGACTTGATCATGAAAAGTTTTGCTACTTCCGAAAGCAAAATTGTATGATCTACTGTTTTATCACTGCTGCATACTCTTACTTCAACGCATTTTCCATTTTATATGGAGTTGCAGGTAAATCACACTCTTAACGACTTGAGAAAAAAAATCATAACTAAGGGAGAAGATGTCATTATAAAATGAAATTAAAATATATGTTCTATGTTCTCCCATTTTTGTAACAAAAAAAAAATCTTGTTTAGTGATGAATATTGATAAAGTGCAGAGAAGGTAAGTCTAGGATGGAATGTGTCTCACTGTCATTGACTAAATATTAAAAATATTTCCTATTTAGGAACATGTCAAAAAAGTGAAAATAATTCTATAATTGAGGAGGTAATATTTTTTCCACTCCTCTTCAGTTGTATATACATGATTGTCATTCATAACACATGAAAGAAAGTCTTGAAAATAAAAAAAAATAAAGTTATATGTGGGGTTACTAATAAGGTACTGGCCTTTATTTCACTCTCAGTTAAATACAGGATGTCTGCTTTACCTGATGTGAAAGTCAAAAACATAAAACTTATAACAGAGAATGCTTTAAGAAATGATAGGTCTGATGCCGTGCATTTACATTATAGGCTTTAATATTTAGTTGAGGTTATCTTATTCTTGGCAGCTTTGGAGAACTGTCCATGAAAAAGGTAGTTATATTTAAAATACAACCACAGGGTATGTAACCTGTTGTCCCTTTGGCCACCATTGCCTATGAGAAAGAGCTAAATGCAAGCTTTTGGGCTCAAGGCTGCGTGCTGCTGCTGAGAAGTCAGACAGCTCTGGGACTATTTCAGAACAATCCATGGAACATGGAATGCTGTCCCTGCAGAATGCTAAATAAAATAGTGAAAACATGATGCCTTTATCTGCTTCACATTGGTATCACACTTCTTGTTTTCTCAAAGCTTTGTATGACCACTGATTTTTATAAACCTTGCTGGTGTGTTTCTATTTCTTAGAATATTTTAAGCTGACAAGTGAAGAGTTTTTACAGGTGCTTCCCTACTCAAAAGAATAATTTGAATAGAGGGCCATGGGTAGGGTTTCTAACTCTTACCCAGATCGATGTGAAATGTCTTGTCTTAAATAATTAGATTAAAACATGTTTGTGAAGATATTTGCCATCTTTTTCTGTGTTTAACTAACTATCGGTGCCTGTACTTCTTGATTATCATCACTATTTCATCTGGACCATGGCTTTGCAATATTCCCATTAATGGAATTGTGAGTACATCAGTAGCAAGGATTTCTTGTCATGGAAAGAAATAGTGAAGATTTCTTGACCACTTGTAACAGCATCTCTGTACCCTTATGAACTGAGAGATCCCATCATTACTTGCTAAATTATGTGTGGTTTTGTGTGTGTATTTTTATAAAACTGAAATGACGCTGGTGGTGATTCCATCGATATAAAGTATTTGGATTTCAGAATAGTTTTCCATAAAAATGTCTCACTGATGAAACTAAGCTGTTTGAGATGGAGGATAGCTTAATGAGCAGTTAAATGATAGAAAACAAAAGATAGTGATAATAACAGTCCTCATAACAGGGGAAGATTACTGAAGTAGTCTAGCAGCCATACGTGCTGTTCAACATGATTATAAATTATTGGAATAAGAGAGTGACAAAATTTGCCAGTGAGATGTCTCACTGTATTTTGGGAAAACTGACTCCGTGCTGCATAGAGCTAGGGATGGTGAGGGAGTTAACCTTATTTCAGCCTTGTCTGACAATTTATGCATATTGCTCTGCAAAACACTTAGATAATAAGGGACAAAGGTAAACCATGGGAACAGTTACAAGTGGCTAAGGAGCCGTCCACAGCCTACTTATGTGAATGAATGAGAAGGAAAGAGGCAACTTGTGAGGGCTGTAGTCTGGGATTTCACATGGTCACGACACTGTACCCTACGGACGTGATCCAGCTTTCGGCTAAGCGCCTCTGCACTGACTTGGGATGTGGATCAAGCCCTTTAAGAAGATTTGGGCTAGATTTTTTTAGTGCTTAGGACCCCCCTTGGATGCTGTAAAGCCAAGCCTGCATCCCGTTCCTTGCATGTGTTCAGTTTTGTTCAAATAAAAAACTTGAAAATTTTAGAAGGACGAAACACAGTGAAAGACAAGCTGTATGTGTACTATAAAGTGAAATAAAGAAACCATGTACTTGTCTGCAAGGATTTACAACTTTAACATTAGATATGACAATGATGAGATAGATGCAGGTGGGAGGGAAAGGTGTGGCGAACAGTGAGAGATCCAGCAGCAGTATCATGCATGTTTAATTGAAGAGCTTACATTTTAATGCAACTTGTGTTCTAATTTAATAAATAAGCTAATGTTAGAGACATTTAAATGGACAGAAGTGAGCATTTGCTGAAATTAAGGGCTGAGTTCAGTTAGGTGCTCAAAGAGGTGGTAAAATAATTTGCTGAACTGAAGCGTAAAATGAGGAAGTGTAGAGTGTTGTCATAATATACTGTGTGACCTCTTTATAATGAGTATCTGAGGTATTAGCAAACCAAGAAAGGAAGTCTCTAATTGAAAGAGATACTGTGCTATAGTGGCTTCATATTTAATGTCTTTTGCTTTTTAATTAATATGTTGAAGTCAAAGTTCAGATGAAGTTTCAGTAGAGACTTTTTTTTTTTTTTTTTTGTAATGGTTCTCTCCTGGCAGGAATGATGACTATCTGGAGTAAAAATAGACCATTTTAGAAAAACATCTTTCGTAACCCATATCTGTAGTTGAAGAATGCCTGCTTAATATGGAGTTTCAGATGGAAATACTATAGGGATTTTTTTCAGTATGATTTATGAAACTGTAGCTTCATAGGAAGAAGTATTTAGATGCCTCATTTTCAGTATTTTTTTAGGATGCCGTTTATTAGATGAAACAATTATGTCATAAAAACTGAATGATTTGTGGAGAGATGGTGGTCTCTGGCAATGTTTATCCATCAAAATCTCTTCATTTATTGGAATAAAAAGTGTTTTTATATAGAGAATGAAACACAAAAAGAGTGTGGAAGAAAGATAGGAGTTAAAACAAAGCACTGTATTAAATAAAAGCAGTACTAAGAGGACATGGAAGGTGAATGCTAACGTGGGTCTGAGAGATACTGAGTCTTACTCCAATATATTTTTTTCTTATTTGTTCCATATAAATCTTCACTGCACAGTCATTATTCAGGAGGAAGAATACGCAACAACAGATGTCATGTTGGCTGGCATAATTCACTCATTTCACACACTTAACATGTTTCAGCAAAGGAAAAGGTTGTTGGATAACAGGAATATACTCTTGGGAGTTTGGAAAATGTATTTAAAGGCTAGTGGATGAACCGTCGTGATTCGTGATCAACATCAGCTCAAGAAGTGGAGGGGATTCAGAACTTCGGGGCCTCACTGGAGATGTGAATGCTTCTAGTTTTGATACAGCAGAAGTATTCTCTTCTTCAAAAAGAGTGAACAGAATAGACAATATTGGACCTCACCTGTAAGGTCCCCCCCCTTCCTGAGTCAGTTTATACAAGCTGAGGTTACCGATTCCTTTTTGAGAGTGAGTGGGGGAGTTCAGAATACGAGCTCTTGAGAGTTTTCTGTTGGTGCACTGTGTATAACCTGTCCTACAAACCACAATTTTGCAAGGTTGTCCTTTTCAGACCTAGGGCAGGTTTATACCTGAGCATAGTGATGCGTGCTTAACTGCAGAGTTATTTTAACATGGAAATAAGTTTACCAATAACTGAGATTAGGATGGTTCTAATTACATACTGAATTCTGAGGCATAGAAAGTGACTGCAAGCGTGTTTTAATGACATTTATCATTAAAAAGTCATAACATTTTTACAGTAACATTTTTAAACAGCTTTTAAACAACATGATAGCTCATATCAGAGGTTGAATTTCTTTTTATTTATCAGTTCTGAGCCTTGTTGCAGGAGGAATATGATTCCATGACTTTCACTAATGCAATTGGGAGACCTGTGCTTCTGAACTCATGTTGATGAACCAGCTCTGCAGTACTGGAAAGCTCTGCCCAGGTCTCCATTAAAATGTTTTTAGCCATTTTGGAATTTTGAAATACTACTGAAGTGTTGTTTTCCCACTAATACAACCTTGTTTCCCAAGGCAAGAAATGATCTGATTGAAGTTATTCCATGAAAAAAAGACAAGGGTTTAGTGGGGAGAAACTTTAAGAAGCTGGACTGTTCCCTTAATAGCATCTGATGCATAATGAAATTTGGGAGGCCTGCATGGCTGCATCACTCAGGTTGGAATTGTGTCAAACACTGAAAATTCAAGACTCTTTTGTGAGGTATGTGTCTGAATTTGGTTTTGTCCTTCTCATCCTCACTATGTTCTTGTTGCCTCAGTTCAGCCATACAGTGAGATGGGGAAGATGTGTTTGTTGCTGCTCTGGTTACTGCTGCGGTGTTTGTTTGGCTTTCAGAGCTACAGCTATAAGATGGCAGTATGCCAAATGCATGCAGCTAAAATCGTGCATCTTCTTGCCAGTGTCTTGGGCAGAACTTTGCCTCATTCAGAGAAAGTTGCACTGGCTGCCTGAATACTGGTATCAATAACAGATTTCAGAGAGGAATCCTGCAGCCTCTAGAAAACAACCATGTGAAATGTTGAGATTTTTACTGGCCTGCTGTTCTATATCTCATTTCTTTTTGAGGTGTCCATAGGCAGTGTTCTATGTTTTCACCCATTTTGGTGTTTCACATTTTATTTGCTCTGCCTCTGATATCTGGGGCAATAGGAAGAATATCAGGCTGTAGGGAGTTTCAGTTGATGGATCAAAGTATTAAGTTGATAAGAGCTGATAGGCATTTCGGTCATTTTTAGTCTCAATTGCACATGAGAAGCAGCAGCTAATAATGGGTTTCGGATCCATGATTACAACTTGGCCATCTAGCATTCAGCCCTCTGTTGAGCCTGTGATAGTGTTTTTCATTCTCAAATTATGAAACCTTTACCCAAAAGGCGTGATACCATATGCTGCAGATAATTTCAGCAGGATCATTAATGTTTAGTGCATCCATGGAATAATAAAAATTGTTCCTTCAATGCAAATAATATTTTATTTTAAAAATAATATTAACCACACATTTTAAGATTGTTTGATAAGTACCTGAGGCTTTTTTGAAATAACTCCCCAAATGTTAGCTTTACCTACTAGTTTCCTCTTTGGGAAATAAAGGCATAACTTTTGACTGGGAACTGTAACCAATGTATAGGTGATCCTGTTTAATACTGTGGAATTTATATGAGAAAAAGACCCTGGTAGTTGCTGTGGGTTTAGTTGTTGCATTTAGCAGGATTCTTTTTCCCTTTCCAGGTGCATCCAGCATCTCATTGCAAGTTCATATTTTTTTGTTTAGAAATAGAAATGTGTAACTCATTAGGCAAATTTGGATATGTTCATTTGTTGAAGTAAGGCAAGTCAAGAGTGATGTGAGAGGTTTAATGGAATTGTTTTTGTGATACAAATATTTTGTAATGTCTAGAAGGGTTTTGGCTTTGTGCAGGGGTATGCAGCTTTCTGCTGTTTATACTGAAAATGCCTAATATAGAGGTAGATCAATTTTCAAAAGTAATCTTAGTTTCAAGATGTTGTCAAGTTTCTGATTCAGGTTTTTATTTGACCTGTATTACTACTACAAGCAGCCAATTAGGGGTTTAAGTTATACTCTCTTCTCTGTAAATTATGATTTTTTGAAGTATCTTGTAATAAGGTTCTTTCCAATTTCTAGTCTAAACTATCTGTCATTACTGTAACTACAGATAAGTCTGTAATTTCCTTTATTTTGTCCCACGGATCAATATTTAGAAGTTAGTTAATGAAGCCAAATCACTGTGGTGCTACAGTGAGTCTCAGCAGGAACAGTTTGTGGTAAAGTGTTCCTTCTTGATTAAGTATTTATAGATAGTGGGACTGAGAAAGGCAATTGTTCCCAAAGCTCTCGCACCTCTACAGTATTCTCATAAGAATAAAGATGATTCAAATAAATGTCAGAAGGGATTTGCTGGCTGCTGGAATTAGACAGTTGTGTGATGCAGAAATTTCTTCTGATATGAGCATGGTGTTAAAGTGGCTCACTACTTTGCAAACTCAAAATACCAATCAAACAGCTGAATTTAAACAGTGTGATGGTTTTCTATTTACATAAAGAGAAAAAGACAGGAAACTGAGAGAGCTTGGGGAAAATACCCACTGGGTGAGAAGGATCGTGTTTGATTTATTATTATTTTAATTGCCTAATGGTGCTAAGGGAGAGTCTAATTAAAGTCCCTGGAGAAGTCTTCAAAGGAGGAAAGATAAATATTGGGAAACGTTATTTATAGCCTTTAGTGTTTCTTCTCACCCACATAAATACAAAAATTAAATACAAGGGCTGGATCACATCTTCTGAAGCTTTTCTTTTACATAAGCAATGTAGAAGAGTCAAACACAGCTGTCCAGAAAATAATACCGATGTAGGGACTTTGTAATGGCGATGTTGCCTCCACCCAATTGCGTATCCTGATCCTTGTGTTCTCATGCTGATCTTGGCAGAACATGAATATAGGATGGACTCCTGTCAGTTAAAATGTGCCGGCATGTAGTTCTGAATTGTATTTTGATTTGGGATTATGTTTTCTGGCAAAAAAAAATGGCGTAGGCTACAGTCAGCTACAATGTCCAAACCCTGTCAGAGACAGAGTAAGAATTTTCTTTCAGCTGCTTGCCATTTTCCCCTCCTTATGGCTTACCATCCTCCTGATCTGGTAATATGACTGTATATTTAATTGCTCTGTCATCAAGTTTACCAAAAATTATCCTGGTTAGTCTAAAAGAGTTTAATAATATTTTTCCTCAGATTATTTTGAGAAATAGCTGTGTCACTACACTTAGATTTAAAGGGACATTATGGGGGGTACTTTGCACAGTACAAATAGGGGGAATAACTTCTTATTTGACTTAGCTGTAGACAGAGAAGATAACCTGATACAGTTTTTAGGCTTAGAGGTCATTATCTAGTGCACGAAAGAGACTATCCCTCCCAAATATTTATTAATATATGCTTTGAATACATTTAAAATAGACCTGATGGAAAAACTTCAGGGTGAAGATCATGAAAAAGGAAAACACTTTTTATTGACAAGACTGATTTTAAACATTTCATAGGAGGTGCTTTGTATCCTATTCAAACTCCCGTTTGACATCTAAAATAGTCTCTTTTAAAATGTTTCCTTTGCGAACAGTGGTTGTTCTGAAGTACAGTCAGTGGCTTCAGTGGCTCTTCTGCCCAGTTCGTCAGAACAGCATGGTGTTTCCTGTCTGTCTGGCAATTCAAAAAGATAGACTGGAGCTTGTTTAGAAACAGCAAGATGATAATTTTGAATTTGTTGAATGTGAACCTGGTAAATAACAATGTAAGTTTTTTATTTCAATTTTGACATAAATTAGAAGAAAAGAGAAATTTTAAGCCGTGCATTTCTAGTATACAAATCTAATGAATGATGTGTTGTATGTTATAGCTCCTTTACTTGCCATTCTTCCATTTTGGTTTGAAAACTGATCACAGAAAAAAAAAATCTGGAAACTAGAAAAAAGCTTTCTCTCACTCTCCATTTCTGTGTCACGGATAACCTTCACAGAAGCCGTTCCCTGCTCTTCTGTAGAGGTAGGCCTTCTGATGATTTGAGATTTGGGTAACAAGGTAAAGGTCCTCTTCCCTTTTTTGTTGTATGTCTAAAATATTGTGGCTTCTTTCTTCATGAGTCTCTTGGGAAATTATTTTATCTTCTACATCCTTCATGTATAAAAGAAAAACACAGGTAGAGGGGTTGGTGGAACTGGGAAAACCTCCTTTCCCAAATCAGTTATAGAGCAAATGTATGGATTTCTTTAAATGAAAAGCAGAGCAGAGCAGCATGTGTGTGTCTCTCTGTCTGCTAGCATGTATACTTCTATTAATATAAACAGACCTGTTTGCTTGCATATTCTATAACATGCTGCTCTCTCTTCTAAAATGTCCATGCAATCACATAGCACTATAATATCAGTGAGCAGTTTTAGAAGATCCTGAATTAAAGCCATGCAGGTGTAGTCTCAATTTCTCATAGGGTTGAATTTTGTACGTATTTATATACACCAGATTTTCTGTTTACAGTTTGTTTGCATTAAGATAGGCCCATTTATTTTAACCATATGAATAGGAAATTATTAGAAATATATTGGAGAACTACCCACAAAATGTTTACAATCACCAAGATCTTACCCTGTGTTACAGATTTTCTTCCTAGTTTAGCTGAAGACATTTATGTCTACAATTATATAATTTAGTATTTATTTTTGAAGACTAATAGAATTATTTGCATGAAGTTGCTCTAACAGAGTTATATTTGAATAATTGGGAAACAGTGAAACACATCTTCAAATTTAAGTTATCTCATTTATTGAATCCAGATAATGAATGCTTTGACAAGTTCTGTCTGTGTTGCTCAGTGCATTATCAATGTGCATTGACACTAAGAAAAGCAGAATTTGATCTGCTGTTTCTGAGACCAAGAGTTTGATATTGTTGAAATAAGTGATGCATGACTTTTCATATGCCAGATAATGCTGTTTTCTGTTTGTTTTCTTCTGTTTTTCCTTTTTATTACCTTTGTTCCTGATGGCATTTTCAGTAATATTAAATTTTTCCACTAGAGCACTTACTTGTATGGTATCAAAAGCTCATATTATGAAATTCCAAAGAATAGTACTACTGAAGGGTTTGGGGATTTTTTTAGTGCTTAGAGTTCTCTTTCTACTTTTTCCAGACTCATCAGTTGCCTTCTACATAACATTGCTACCTTCTCATCTGCCAACATGGACAAATAATTTAGGCTAACCACACTGTGAACATGTTTATCCTGAGTTTGTGCTCTTTCAGGAGTGCACATGAAGTGAACACTTCTTTTGTTACGTGCTTGCTGTGGCTTTGTGAATGCTAAGGCTGCTTGATAACAGCTTCAAAATATGGTGTCAGTTACTTTGGGATATTTCTTGCCTTTAGCCCAAAATAAGTGTCGTGTATAAAATCAGTGGCTCAAGACTGCTATTTCACTTAAAAGGTTTAGAGACCTTAAACAAATTCTTTATTTGCTTTTTGGTGGTTTGCTGGTAGTAACGGTTCTGTTTCCATTACTTCTGTGCTCATATTTTTGAGCAATAATATGTGCATTCTTTGAAGATTGAAGTAATACTTATATCTTCCAAACTGGCATTTACTAACGTGCGTGACAAATTGCTGCATTTCTTACAATTGAACAAATCTTGGCAGGTTTGGAATGATATTATATATCTCTAACTATTGCTTAGGAGATTGGCACGCTTGAACACAATTACATAGGGCAAAGAAGATTTGTTTTATTTAATTAAATGTAATATGTTGTTATAGCAACCTTGTTGTGTTTCTTGAGTGTTTAAAAATGTTTTAAATGTTTTGCTTGTTTTCAAAAACTAGCGTTCTTTTCAGTACACTTAAGTGTGAATATTTATTAACATCTACAATTTACTCTAATTATATAAAATGTAACAAACCAAATAAACTCAGCATCTTATATTTTTTGCAATAGTACTCTGTTTTAAAATCAGGTCACTTAGTTTTCGGTGTGGATATATATGATCAAACTAGAACTACGTTTATTTGAATCTTCAGTTGTATCATTAGTTGTCTGTGTCTGAAGCAAATTACCTCCTACTCAAAGATTTTGAGTGATGAATCTTAGTGCAAGTTCCCTGAGATTTCTACAATAATTAAAATATATTGATAATAGTCCCAGATCCTGTACTTAGAAATCAGCTCTCTGAAGACAGTCAAGTGAGAGTGGTCCTTTGCAAAGTTGAGTTGTCAAGGGAGGGTGGGGAAATCCATTCTTGCTTCTTCTTTTTTCCTTTTTTTTTTTTTAATCTCTGTTCATTCTGAAACTATGACTTGATGAATGTCATTAGGCTGTAATCCATTTATTCCATGGGGTGGTGGGAACAGAGAGCTAGATATTTCGTTTGGACTGAGTGAACCAGAGTCACTCTGAGCTGAGCCCCCGCTGCCATCAAACTGAGATATTTTCTTCTTGATCATTTTTCTTTCTTTCGCGCGGCGATTCTGGAACCAGATTTTCACCTGTGGTTTTATGAATGATATCTGATTAATTCAAAGTAGCGGTCAACTTTTTACACTAATAATGGCAATAAAAATACAGATATGTTAAAAAAATATAAAAATCAAACCAAACAAAAAATACCAAAACAAACAAACAAACAAAACCCATAAAAACCATAAACCCCAAATAACAACAACAAAAAACAAAACAAAACCACAAAACAAAACACTGGATTTGTGCAGCAAAAAATTTTTTAGTTACTCTGTACTTGTTTTCTGCAATATAATCAACAGAAAATTAGTTTCTTTCCTTAAACCTGTTGTAAAGTGAACTTGCTGTGTTATGTTTGGGAATATGGGAATCAACTTACTCATTTAGACTCAGTGTCCACCTAGTTCATCATCTAAGCTTTGGGAGCGGTGTATGTCATACTTTATGCAGATGCAATTATGGAATAATTCTGAAGATTTCTTTATCATCTATGTTATAGATTAATTCAAACTCAAGTAGCGAGCGTTCTTTTTTCAGTTATATTGTGAGTGATTTTTGTGTGTACACATATTCTTACATATTTTAAAATTTTTGATTTTTTTTTGTTACTGGACTATATACTTATATATGTATTTTGCAGATACATATGTACTATGTCATGTGTATAAATAGGTGTATCAGCGTTACTTAATGGCAGTGAATTTCCCAGGCTAATTGTGCTTATGTAAGGACTCCTATCTGTTTGAAATCTACTTTTAGTTTAAGTATCTGTATTTTCTTTCCTTCTGTGGAATGAGTAGAATACGCTGTTTGTGTTTTCCTTATCACTAATTTTTTGTGTTCTTACTTTACAATTTTTGTTATATCTTTTAGGTGTGTTGAATACAGTATGATACAGAAAGTCATATCATTGCTTTGTATTAAAAATCTCATTATTATTTTCTAGTTATTTTTTGTTACCTTACTGGTAATGACAGTAAGAAGCATTTAGCTTTGTCTGTCGTGAGCCCTGTAGAAATTCAGACAGATTGTCTATTTTGTCTACATTATACTTGAAGGAAATTTACCAGTCAAAAATTGGATTGCTTTAAGAGCAACAACTATGTAAAAGCAAAATGCTGATTTTATGCGGTATCACTGGTTACTCCAGGCATGTCTGTGTTCTAAATCAGCCAGCTTGCAGAACATTAAGGTGGAGGTTTTGAATCTTTCATAATTGTAGTTCTCTGAAAATTTTCCAATGCAGTTATATCCTACTGCATAGCAAACTTTAGTCCATCAATGATAGACCTCTTTTTGTAGTTACTTTCTGGGTCCACTTATAGTCCGTGGAGTGTAATCTATGTGTAATCTACTATTTGGGTCTGAGATTAAACATCACTGCACTACTTTTATAAAAATCCAGTGCTTGATCCTAAAATACGATTGCTTATCTATGCATCCTTACACTTCCAGCCTCAACTGGTCCCTCTCTATTCCATGTTCTTGCACGGACTGAATGCAAAAGCAGAGGAGGCCACTGAAAGAGGAGAATATTTTAGAGAACTCAATGTGTATATTCAGAAAGAATAAAAGTTTGTAAAATTCTGAAAAGAAAGATCTCTTGTTTAAATTTACCTGGGGGCAATAAATCTGGTTGCTAAGATATGAGATGCCTTATTCAGTATCGTCAAATCTTCCCTTATCCTCCAATTGTAGCAGAACCATTGAAATTCTGTTGTATAAGGAGGGTTGGATTCAACAGTTACTGTATTTGCAGACTGCGGAGCTGTGCTTCCTAAGTGTGCTCTCCAACAAAGTGATTTTAGGAAATTCTTTATCCTGAATTCCTCTAGTCTTTGTATGAACACAGCTAAGATACCTGGGCCTCTGCTCAGGAGGCTCTTTATTCAGGAGAGAGCTTAAATATGTACTTGATGTGAATGAATGCAGACCTGCTTTCCAAAGAAGCAATGGGTCTAAGCATGCACTTGGAAATTTCCTGAGTGGATAGTCTTTGATACATATATGCGTATAATGGGCATAAAAATTTGGCACCAAATTTTATAGCCTAGAGCATCCTGTATATAGTGAGTGTGAACTACTACTATAGATGAAGTGCTTGTGGACATAATAGTAAAAATTTGTAACAAAAAATAGATAGATATCTTGTTTGATTGCTCTTTGAATGCTGAGTTTTCATTTTCCCGGATGAAATAGATCCAATACTTTAGATTTTTTCTGGCCACCATTTTGTGCGATTGCAAGAAGTAAAATGGTGGATGTCATAACTATTGAGGAAATAGCTAAGATAATGCTAAGCTGAACTGTTTAAGTTATGCTGTTATGCACATAGGAATAAATACTTTTTCTAGTATAAATGAATTCCTACTGTTTAGTTACCCATAATTGGAGGTTTCTTTCAAATTAGCCTATTTATTAATTTTTATTTGTGTGGTGTGTTCTCTGTGTGCCAAATATACTCAGAAACTGGATCATGGTTGCCTTTGCAATACTTGTGGATACAGAATGTAAGCGTTGCTCACATCCCCTGGCAGTAACAGTGTCTGGTGAATGGGTGCGTACAAATGATGGATAATCTCTGTGTACCTGTCTTTCAGATAGTCCCAGGTTTGCTGCAAGTTCTGACTTTCTCCTTATTGTAATGTATCTGTTGCAGTGAAATTCCTTCTCTAATTCTAGTCTCTGATGATCTGTGTAAACAACTCGGTACTTTTCTTTTGTTCTTGTTTTACCTGTTTAAGAAAGAAATATTATTAATATGTTGAACTTTTTTTTCTATAGCATCTTTCTTTCAAACATCTCAAACATTTTACAGACATCAGTTAAACTACAGAGTACTTGCATTGCATTGTTTTCTGTGTTACAGAGAAGGAATATGAGGTGCAGCGTGAATAAGTGAGCACAACTGTCTTTCCCTCTTTATCTCCCTCTCCCTGTAAACATACATTTAAATATAAAGCTCTTAAGTGAAAAACACCCTGATGCATCTTAAATAATTCATAGCAATACATAATCGGTGCTGGCTATATTTGATTTCAAAGGGTTTTCATTTCAGAGCTCAGTGAAGTGAATTCCGTGTATATGTGGGCATAAATACACAGAATTTCAAGACGGAAGTTCAGTTACAATTTGTTTAGTTGTACCGTGTCCTAATTCTTTGTTTGAGTTTTTAAAGATCACCTCTCTAACACAAAGAAATGTCCTACTAGAAGAGCTTTCTCTTTCTTATGTGGCCACAGGACATGCTTGTAAGTTCAAGAATAATTTAAACATTTTTTTCAAAAAAGTCCAGCGTTGCAAGATGCTGAGTGCCTGTAGAGGTATTCCTGTGGGTACTCGGTGTGCTGAGCTTCCTTTCGAGTTGAAGGCACTTGGCAGTTTTTAAGACAAGGCAATAAAATACTTGTAAAAGGATTTAAGTATCATCCTCTCTCTAATGTATAAAAGAAATATTCTTAGATATATTGGGTAAGTACTTTTAAGAGAAGCATTATTTCATGTTTAGAAGATATCTCTCATTTCATAGACTTTTAAAAACATTTCTTCATGTAATAATAATACAGAGACATCACTTTTCAACTTATTTGTTCTCCTTTGCACTTTCAACAGCCAACTAGATAGTTTTCCTTTTCCTTCTGATCTTCCCAGGTTTTTTTTGATGTGAGTTTTCTGGGACAAACTGTAGGACAAAGACTCCTTTAAAGTGGTTCCCTAAAATCCATTGAGGTGTTAAGATGAAGCACACGCCACACAAAGGAGCGACAAGGAGATCTTATCAAGAACCCCTTTTACATTCAGAAACACAAGCCAATTGGTTTGGAATTTACAAGCCCTAAACAAATGTCAGATGCTTTCATCTTAGCAGAGGAAAAAAGGACAGAAATAGATGAAGGAATATTTTTTCCTGTTCTCTTTAGTTTTGGACCAACACTGAGGATAGACTGCAATATTGTTATCTGAAGGCTAGAGGTAGACGTAGCTTAAGACATTTTGAAATATGCATAATTAAGGATGTTTTCCCAAATTCTGTGCCACTTTGATTTCTAGTGTACAAAGCTTTCCTGACTAAATTTGCAGGACTAAAACAATCACCAAACTAAGTTTACTTTTTTTTCAAGGTACAAATTGTTGGCTTTGAAATATTTGCTCTAAGTGATAGTTATAATGTTTAACAATAGTATAGATATTCAGGTTCCTTGTAAACCGAAGGCTTAGAAGGTAATCTTTGAAAAGAAGTTAAAATTCAACAGGGTTATTCCGGCTTCACTATAATCAGCAAATATAACCATGATTTGAGGGGGTGGAGAAAAAGAGTAGTTTTCCCCATTCCCCTTGGTCATAAAATTCACAGAGCATTTCTTCTGAAGACAATAAAGCTAGGAGAAGGCCTCTTTATTTGCTGTGAAAATCATCACCCTTTCCGGCAATATAACTCCTGAAGAAAAGAGGGAGAAGGAAGAGACAAGACTGCATATCAAAGCAAAGCGAAGTGTTGAAAGGGTCTGTTGCCTCAATATGACAGATAGGCCTCAAAACCTCAGACAATGTAGGCCAGTGGAAAATAGATGTCACAACTAGTTTGCAAAGCAAAATAAATTAGCATTAGAGCAGAGGCCTGGCCTTTTTTCCTGCTTTTCTGTTTTGCTTTCTGTCTGTGTTTCTGCTGTGATGTAATCTGAATTACTTGTACATCACTGCTTGTTTAAACAAAGACATAAAATGTGTTGACTATAGTAAAAAATTAAAAAATTGAGGCTGATCTTGCAAAATACAGAAATCATGTTGTCCTCTTGTTTAATCTCCTCTTGTTTAAGTCCATTCTCTTTCTGAGAAGGGTCACTCCCAGATGAAGTTTCATATAAATTTTTAAAAGATGTAAAATCTGTTTTCAAGGCCCTTGTTTAGATTCATTCTTTCAGTAAGTTTCATGTCTTGAAGGCTCACTCGCTCTCATAAAATACACATTTTACACTGTTGATTACACAGGTTTTAGAAATGAATCGGTCTGAAGTTCTGCTCCTACATAACTGAAGTTGATAGGGCATTTTGTCATTGATTTTTAGTGAAAACAGTATCAGACTGTAAGGAATTCTGTATATGTTCTTTTTCTCATTTTGATAGCCTGTCTGGGAATATATCTTTACTGGGACCACTTTTGATGTTTGTTTCTTAGAATTTGCCTAATAAGCTTGCAATGCCTGTGTATTTGAAATAAAAAAAGGTTTGGTTCTGAATATTCAGTTATGGTCTTTTAGTAAGAGGATATATAATTTCATATCAAATTTTATCTGTTGAAAGGCCATAGTATTTCCATCTTCATGATGTTGTTTCATCCTGAGGATTGATTTGGTCAGGTAAATTTTCATTTCACTTTTCCTGCAACTTAATTTTATTTTTATAAAATGCTATGTACAAATGAATCAGAATGTAGTGTAGTTTAATAGAGTCTAAATAGAGGGGAAATAATTCCCATTGACATTCCCTCCCCAAAAATAATTCCTGTTGTCTTTAGGACGGTTTTCAGTAGGCTCCCTCATTTAAATACCTGTGTTTTGATTTCTTTTATTCCATGTTGTTCACATACATCAATGTGAGTACACCCTACTAGTGAAGTTAAGGACATACGCATAGTTATGTAAATAAATACATTTTTACAGTTTAGGGCTGTAAATCTGAAACTTTAGAGCAATGAACTGTATTAAGCAGCGATAATATTGAAGGAGAGAAACCAGTAGCTAATTTGATAGCATGAAAAATATTATCGCAATAAGGAAAAACAGAGCAAGTCAGTTTCAAAGGGTGGTTATAACGGCATCAAGTAAGTTTTCTTACATTATCTTCTAGAGAAAGCATTGATAAGTTAATATGTAGGTGTTACTTGCATAATTTTAGCCTTGTCATTATTTGTTTGAATTTCCTTTCATTTTTCAGAATTTTTTGTGTAATGGTATTAAAATTTGCCAGTTTTTATAGTTAACGTTATTTTAAAAACACCGATGAAAAGATAAATCTATTTTGTACTTTTCTTATTTTGCAAAATACCACATTTGTGCATTACTCTCCCAAACCCTTTTTTTAAGCTGGGTTGATGTCTTGAGCCCAGTTCTGTGAAGTCCTGAGCTGTTTTTAACACTTCAAAGGATTGGGCTCTAGGAATGTACGGCCTCAGGACATGTATCTATTGACAGGCCCCGATTCACCTGTCCAGTAGTGTTCATAAAGTATTTTGGCGTGTGCATAAATTCTGTGTAAGTGCTTTTTCAGACTAGAAATTAATTTAAGCACATAACTGCTATTCTGAATTGCATATATATTTTATGAAATTGAGCAAGCACGTGAGAAACCTTTCAGGGTCTTCCGTGTCTGTGCAATAAGTGTAAAACTAGGATTTAGATTTTTAAGTCTGTTATATTCTTTCAGAATGCTAACACATTTAAAATTCAGTGGCAGCATGACAGAGGCAGGGTTGCCTCACTGACATTCAGTACTCCCAATTGAATTTGGTCTACACTCAAGTCTTGCATCACTTCTACACCTGGAAATCTCCAATGATGTTAATGAAGTTTCTGCTGATTTACATGAGTATACATAAGGGGGGAAAAAACAGACTATAAATCTGCCTGGCTTTGAAGACCTTTGTAGAGGCTCCAAGTGGAAGGATGGCATTGTGATATCTTCATGTTCACTAGGCATTTTATATTTCGTAACAGTGGGAAAACTGTGTATCTGCTTTATAACTAAGAAACAATTACCCGACTAACTTTACTCTTGAGAAATAACCATTTGAAGGAGGATTGGTTTTCTGTATCTTCTAAGATTGCTCCAATTGTAATTGCTCTTCTTTCTTTAGAGCATTTTCTTTGATGCTGTCTAACACGCACTTTCTACTTTTAACCTTAACAATAGATATAGCAAACCTTGCTACACCCAATTTACACCTTGGGAATATACACCGAAAGGTTTGTCTGGCATGCAGCTTGTGACAAAAACAGACACATCATTGAGTGACACTTTGCAAGAAAGTGATTTTTAATTGTGCAATTGTGGTAAGCTGCAAAATTCTGGTACGTGAGAAAAATATGTAAAACCGATTTGAAACTAAAATGAAAAGGAAGCTTAACTGGTGAGATATGTGGTCTGCAAACAAAATAGTCTACGCTGATCATTTGAAGCAGATTACTCCTCTAGGAATATTTCTTCTCACCTAATAAATCTAGGTAGAAAAATAAGACACAGGAACAACAGCAGAAAATTGCATAATCCCTACAGTTGGATCAGAGCACATAATTTTCTTTAAAAGTATTGAAAAGTCTGCAAAGATTTAAAAAGGCCAACCTGATTTTATATCATTATTTACCTTGAGGCACAAAATTTTTGCCTGTAACTGTTAAGCATTGCTGCATTCATTATTCCATAACATTCTCAAGAGTATCATGTTTTTCATCCAAAATGCTTTACAGAATGTTAGAACAAAGATTCCTGGACTTGGGTGAGATGTAGCCATATCTAAACACGACAGTCATTCCACCATAGAACCATATGAAGCCTTTATGGGATGAAAGTGAAACTAGTGCAAATTTAGTTAAAACTGCATTAAACAGCAGTAGGTTAAATAAATGTCGTAAATGACCCGCCATCCTATGTGCTTCAAGTAAAGTTAATTATTTATAAGATCAGTGATAGCAGAAGATGCTTTCTCAAGTTGAAAGTTGAATATACACTTACCAGTAGTGTTAGCTTGCACCGTTTTCCTCATCCATTCGTAAGAGCTGTGCCTTTGGCTGTTGGGAGAGATTTGCTGTGTATTAATTGTATCTACAGGAGGTAACCCCCCAGATCCAGCAGGATGGAGGGAGCTGTAATCAGCAGAAGTGTAGGAGACCTGTCCAGGAGAGGAGCCATTGATCTGTGCAGCAGCAACCGTGCTGGAAGGTCCTGGGCCGTAAGCGTTCCAGTCCTCCCTCTGTGGGCCATAGTGAGATCCCCAGGTTCCCGCAGGCTGTCCATGGGTGTCCAGAGTCGGCACATGATGATATCCCATGTAATCTGAATAGGGTGGAGTAGACACAAAGTTTTGCACTGGCAGGTTGTTGTTATCCCTTGCAGATCCTGGATACATGCTGTTCTCTTTCTCCAAGAGAGAGCTCACATACATGATTGTCACAGATTGTAAATACTTTGTCACAACATCTTGTTCTTCCGTATTTTTTTTCTCTCGCTGCTTAAAAATAATTGTGCTTGGTTTTCTCTAATAATGCCACTCTGCTTGGAATCTTCTGCTTCATCCTCTTTTATTATCGACTGTGTTACCAGGTGCTGGTGGTAATGGTTTACCAAGATCTTGTCTGACGTCAGCCTAACTGCCTGCCTCATAATTACATTTACATTCAAATGAAGGGCTGACCAACCCCACCTTTCTGCTAGTTCTGGTGCTTTCTCTTTCAGAGAACTTTTATCTATCCTATTACCCTTCCCTGATATTCAACAGCAGTTCCAGTACTGCAAGATGATGCAACAGTTGCTTGTATTTGTAACTTAGTAAATAGACTTTTTTTTTTAAGAAAAGGCAGTGGTAACTATAATAGCAATGTTTGGTGTTCAAATGAATCTTGTCTGAAACCTTTCTGTTACTCTCTTAATTTCTCAGATACCAAAAAAACCAAACCCCAACTCATTTTTACTTCTTAAATTAAGGGGCAGAGTCAATTTGAATAATTGTAAGTCAATAACTTAAGAATATAGAGCACCTTGTAAACAGCATGTCTTGAATATAACTGTCTCAAGATTTTTTCCCCCATTATTGATGTTCGTAAGTGGTTTTCTAGCACAGGATAAATTAAGGCTCTAACTGTAATGCACATGTTCATAGTCTCCCCATACAGAGTGATTTAGATATCCCTTTGTCTGGTGGCCATTGCAAACTGATAGATTTTAAAAAGCAAGACAGTAAATCTTCCGAACAAAGATGGTGCCGGAAGTACAAAGAAAATGACTGTAAAAAGTAGTGAAAAAAGTCTTTGATTAGGCCCAGTAATATTGTTGGCTTCTGTTTCAAACTGAAGACAGCCTTTATCTGCCTGAAAGGCTGGGTTCCTTCCTCTGAAACTGTCCTATAGTAGTCTGTTTTCAGTGGAGGCAGCTTAGGTAAGTGAAATCAGCAGGGAGAAACATCCGGGTTATCAGGTTAGTGCATCAGAACTGCCTTGATGCTTTTTTGTAAAGCGCCTGACACATGGCTGCTCTATAGGTCAATCTCAGTGTTCCCACTGAGAAAAATGATTCTGAAGGTGGTTTTATATGTCATTTCTAAGAGCTTGATATTACGATGGGCCATCTAAAGTATACCTTATAACTTGAGAATTGCCTCTATATGGTTGTTTAGCTACAATTTGTAGAGTGAATTTGATATATTTTTATCTTGGATGGATTTCTTTGCAATGAGATATCTGTCAAGGGGTATGCTTGCAAAAGAGGTGCAAATTACAATGAGTTGTTTTCCCTTACAAAGGTGTGGTTTTTCATTCAGTATCCTTTGTATTTTAACACTACTCATATTCACACATCCCTTCTAATTCCAGCACTAAAGGATTCTAAGTGTGTACTTGAAGACAGGAAAGATATTCCTGTTCTGGTTTTTTGTTTTGGTTTGGTTTGGTTTTTTTGAGGAAAGAATTTTTACTGAGAAGTGTAGCAAAATCTTTATAATTAATTTTGCTATACTTGCAGATTTCTTTATTGATCCTTGGGATCCTAAGAATGTTGAGAAAAGCTCCATCATGGGATAGGACATGGAAAAAGTAAGGTCTTCTGTAATTGGTGTACCCTTATAAAAATAGACATTAAAAAAAAATAATCGGAAGAGACTCTTGTTTCCTTCATCTGGAAAGAAAAGGAATTGTAATACAATTTTTGAGAGCCCACAGACTTTCTGGTACCGATGTGTACTAAAAAGAACAAAGAACTGCACTGAGCATTATCCAAATTAAACAGGATATATTTCCTATACTGGAAGTATCCTTGGACTCTTTGGCCTATTTGTGAGCATTGTGCCAGCAGTTAAATTCTGATTTATTGCTAAATGTTACACAGAGCTGTCAGACATAGGCAGATCCATAGGAGGGGGAAGCTTTGTCGCCATTGACTCTATCTGAAATCCATTGACATAGTGCAAATGAACAGTGGTTACTCATGGATTTCAGATCAGACATGTTGTTTGACTTTGACTCCTAAGATACCATTTTCACATCTCAGTGAATGACATTTAATTTCATTTAATGCATGAGATGATGGTAACATTTTTAATCCCTGGTCTTCCTCTTTCTTTATGGTATGCCTCTGCGCGTACCCCCGACAATTTCAGTATCACCTAATCCTATTTTTTGTATCTCAGAGCTTTATCCTTTATTCTCTGTTCTTCTTTTATCTTTTGTTTATGCTCCTCCTTTCCCTTCCTTGTTTTGCCTGTTCCATTATCTGAATTTTCTTTAGATCTATTTCGATTCTTTCCAGAACATAATTAGATCAAGATACGCCAATGGCAAATTGCTACACTGATTTGATATCGGCTAACAATAGTAAGCTTTGAATAAGGCATTTTGTTTAAAAAGATTTACATAGCAGGATAAGATTGCTGGGTAGAACTGCGGATTTTTAACACTAAAGTGAGAATAAGATAACTAAAATGGCAACATTCAAATGATCTGCTGCACTCTGACTATTATGCCTCCTGTTTTGTGTAACAGAACTCTGTGGACATATTAAAAAGGAACTATACCTTTGCATGTAGTCTAGTAGTTTGAGGGTACCAAAATTTTTGGGGTTTTTTGAGAGCTAGTTGAGTGTTAATCTGAGTCTGCCTTCCCAAAAGTCATTTCTTGCCCATGCACGTGTCCTTCCCGCTCAGATCCAGCATGTCAGTAGCTTCAGAACAACAGAATCACTGCATCTTCAGTGTATAGCAGTAACTTACACTGTAGTTCCAGGAACAATTTTTGTGGGCATTGCTGTCAGAAAAAAGGAAAAAAAAAAGTGAACTGCCCTTGCCTTGTCCATATTTGCAGTGTGAGGGGATGGCTGGTGGTAGAGGAAGGGCTACTGTGCTGCCTATGCCTGTGTAAAGTGCTTGTGGAACTGTCGTGTTACCATGGGCCCTCTCCTGAATTTCTGGGGTGGTGGGAAAGCAAAATCAGTTCTGAGGTAGTGGGCTAGACATCCAGAAATCTCATCCATATGGAGGCTTGTATTTATACCATTTTCTGCAGTGGGTGATGAAGACAGAAGAGGAAATATCTGTGTGATACTGGCAGCAAGAGTGCCGTGCCCTTTGGCAGACTTCAGGAGATGGATTGCCAGAATAACTGAACTCCAAGGTTATAATTTTGCATTTTTTTTCTCCACCTGTTAAAATGCTATGTATAATTTATCTACTTAGCCAGTGTCCACAGGAATTGCCTCAGTGTTTGTTGAAGTAAATTGTATGTGTGTAAAGTTAAATGTACTTTGAGATTTTTGGGGAAGAAAGTTTTCTAGTTTTTTAACAAGTGGTTGATGAAAATCTAGGAATAATAACAACTATGGTGATAACCATTGGAACTATTAAAGTTTTGTTTGTACAGGCAATGTAGATGGTATATTATGATATATGCACTGTTCTGAAGAGCATTTCCAAACCAGGTAATAATATAATCCCAAACGTGCAATTAAATGTTTTAATGACAGCTATTATAACTGCAATTTCACAGACTACTGGTAGATTAAAACTGGCCTATACAACAATAGCTGATATTAAAGGTGTTTATAGCTGTGATAATTTTTATTAGGAACCCTTACTCACAAAGTTACTCTTCCTTTTATATGGAGATAAGAAGAAACAAATATGTCTTTGAAACTTGAAAATTATGTGAAATCTATCTGGGATTTTGTTTCTGAGGTGAAAAAAAGCAGGTGAGGTTAGTGTGTTCCCCTCTGGCTAAGGTGATAGGAATAGATATTTGTTTTCTTGCCTCCAGATGACCACTCTAATAACATATCAGTAATATCAGGTGTAGGAATGCCTGTACCTTTATAACTGCATGCTTGGAATTTCAATGGAATGGCTAGCAAGGACTTTGTTAGTGAACTAGGTATTGCTGATAGTTCTAATGCAGTATTTTGGAGGTGTTATTGACCCTTTATTCAAGCTGGGCTTTGCATGCACACCCATCTCTCCTAAAATTCATAGTCAGCTGTATAAATCATGAGGAAAGGTCAGTCAGGATGTGGGATACTGTGAACTTAGGTCAGTTCTGTTGGAAAAAATTCTGCCTAGTCATTAAGGAAGGCAGATTTAAAATTTTAAAACATACAGCTAAAGAGACTGCTCTTGCTTTCACTGAAGCTTCTACAAACACAAAGCTTCTGAAAATTTTATTTACCCTTTTTAATTGGGCTGGTTTGATATGCAACACCCTAGTTAGGTCTCATTTTGAGGGCTTGAGACGCAAGCATATGCCAAATTGTATCTCCATGTTGACAGATGTGGCACAGTCTAGAGAGCTGAATGAGCAATGCTAGCTGAACCATTTTCACTTGCTGAACTGAGCTCTTCTGGGGAAAAAAGAAAAAGGGATATATCACAAGTTTCAGTTCTGTATGGTGTGTCTCTCTCATCCTAATGTGTATTTCTTTTTTATAAGAGAACAACAGTAGAAATAAAAATACCGGTTGTTCATGAAGCCTTCCTCAATGGTTTTATTTTTAATTCCACGCTCTGAAACTTTGGTTGTTAACAAATCCTTTTGAAAAATGATGACAAGTGACTTGTTGGGAGCATGGTGATTGTATTTACCCTTCTATCTGTTCCACTACTGTTTTTCTAACGGCTGCTAACAATAGCTTATCTTTCATTCCTTAATGTTAAATTTTGCATTTTATTAGAAGTAGTGACAATATATTTCATGTGTTGCATTTGCCAGGAAAGAATGGTCTGGAGCTAAAGGAGGGTCTTACTATTCTGAAATTTAAATACTTTAAAATCTGCTACAAAATCAATACTGACAGTAATAAGAGTATGTCTTACTGCTCAACAAGCAGACTTAATACGGCAGGGGTTACAGAGCCTGTGTGTGAACTCCAAGTTAAATCAATTATTTTTGAAATACGAACAGAAAAATGAAAACGAACAGCAAATCCTCTACTGATATTTATTTGGTTTCCTTCCCGAGTCATGCAGTGTAGGGTTGGAGTAAGCCTGTACTGCACCAGCAAACCGAGTAAGGGTGCTAAAGTAGGAATATGCTTTTTAATTTTTATGTTAACATCCGGAATGAATATATTTTTGAATCTACTCCTTGGGTAGAAGGTAGGACATACTCGATGCTCTCTCATATTTACATTAATGATTGCGTAACCCCTAAGCAATTGCAGCTACTGCATATTTGAAGTTTTTTGTTTTAGAAATGACATTTTGAATGGTGTATCTTGCTTAGTTGCATGAAGTTTTTGTAGAAAGTCTTGTTTGCTATGCTCTTCTTGATCTTTTTGTACCATATAGATCACAAGTCTCACTGGGTAACGGGGTTTAAAGATTAGTGAATTCCTCTGAAAATTGGATATACCTTGATCATTCTTTTAATCACAATTAGGATTAAGGGATTAGATATTCTTGTGATGTAGTCTAAAGTATGCTTTTCTTCTTCAAGGCACTTTGCTAACAACCAATCAATCTTCACAGCAAGTCTGCTTTAGTGTTCCTAGTTTTTAGATGTGATAAAAGTGATAGGTTATATGATATACCCAAAGTCAGGAAGAAAGTATTATTCTGAGGACTGGCAGCAGTATTTCATGACTCACAATGTTGGACCAAAACACTTTCAGTTGATTTGGCTCCAATTTTATGTCTCATTTTTAATTATACACAATACAGCATCTAAACAACAGGACTACACAAGCTTCTTAGAGAAACATAGCTTTCTTTTGGTTTTGGTGGGCAACTGTTTAAAGGATTAAAGCACACTGAAAATATTTAGTTGAATATATTGCTGGTAAGTTGTGGTTTTTTTTTTTAAAATGTACTACTTAAAACAATCACTGGCATAACTAGAAGGTTAATAATCTCTAAGGTATTGCCCTGGTTTATAGATACTGCTTTTGGAGCAATAAATTTTAACCTTTGAACGTGTGCTTCTGCAAATAAAATCCAGCCTTATTTTGTGTACTTAACAACTTCTGATTGGAAACACATAGCAACCTATAGCAAGCATGCTTTCAGCAAACTGGAACAGAAATGAGGCAGATCTTCAAAGTGGTCACTTATCTTCCTCAATAACTCTTCTACATGTAAACAAGATAAAACAGGTCGTTTTTGCCAGATCCCCCTCTCTTTGAGTGATGTTTAAATAATTTTAAAGAGAAAGAAGTTGCATTCAGATACATTTCTTTTCTTAAAGTTCTTTCTTGAGGGACTTTTTTCTTTTTCCTTTTTAAAATTTTAATACAAAATTAAACTATGTCATGGAAATGTGATTAAAATAGGTAGCTATGAACTTGATCCTGCAAAACCCTGGGGCCAGGGTTCTGGGCACTTAGCTAGAACTAGGTCCTAAATTATTGTATATCAGTACAAAAGACAAAGTTTCCTCCTGAATTCTTACCTTTTGAAAGTCTAAGTCTGGAAATTTTTATTGATTTGTCTCTAGTATGCAAGCATAATTCTGTTTAATTGGCCAATGAGATGATGCTTTTCTCCTTGAACCTTTTTCAGTCTCTATTAAGTTAAATATATGTGCGTGTGTGTGATAACTGTAGGCAAAATATCTCTAGCATTTCCCTCTGTAGACAGAATGGCTGTTCTGTGCATTTCCAATGGATTCCTCTTTTGGACACATCCAATGGATATCTCTTTTGGGAGAGCAGTGTTTTGGTTTGGTTGCCATGCTTATCAATATGGATGGTAAATCACTTTTGTTCCCACGTGCTATTTGTCATGTTCCGCTTTTCATAATACGTGGAAATCAGTTGGAGTCTTTCTGTTGCTGGACTTTGAATTGCAGTTTCTTCATCTCATTTGTATTACCTGTGCAAAGCTTCAAACAGCTGCTGCCAGCAAATGGAGCAGCATTGTGAAAGGAAAGAGTGGGAATTTTACAGTGTAGGTACGTGTCCAAAAAGTTGGAATTTTACTCTTGTTTTACGGTTGCAAGAAGGACTAAATAATAAATACAATTAAGAAATAGCGAAAACTGCTGGCTCCCTGAACCACCCTGGTCTTACCATTCTCCTCTACTTATTGTAGGCTTTTTTACCATCACCCTGCTATTAAATTTGATATTACAGTTCAGTAACAGACTAATCATGAAAATTTGCATGTTCACTTGCTACAGTAGCTGATACCACATTGGAAAATGATTATGAAAAAAGTCATTTATTTTAATGTTCTTTATATACAAAGTAATTTTACATTGCCAACACTTTGATGACCTAATAGTACTATTTGTTATAATTAAGGAAAAAAACCAAGAATGTAGTGCCTAAATGACTTAATGCTCCTAAGTCTTATTTGCAACAGTGACAGAGATATTTAAGAGGACACCTTGATGAAAGTTAGTGAGGATAGGCATCCTAAATTTCTAAATTGCGTTTGACAATGAGGGTATAAATTCCCAAATCACTTGTGTGCTTTAAAAATTTTCTCTTTGCAGACAAGTTTTGCACATGCAATTGTTAGTTATCTTGGGAAGTAAATATCCAGATTATTCTGATTACCTACCAAATTCTGCTTAGTATGGAAGGGATCAGCACTTCAGGAATTGAGACCCACTTAAATGCTGAGAGCTTATATTTAAGTTAAATATTTGTTTGCTTTGTCTTCCATTAATTTGGCTTCTCAGATGTTTTTGGTGTCACAATAGCTCTGAAAGCTAGACCAAATGTAAAATTAGTTGAATGCAATTATTGCATCTTTATCTGTGGGCTATGCTGTCTCATGAAATGCAGTAACTTTCAAAAATACCTACACTTCTTAAAAGGATTCCCCCCCGCCTTTGCTTTTTCTTTTAGGATACAAAATGAGTCTGACATGATCGTTCTTCTATCAAAAATGAACTTGGGCTAAGATTCACAATTCCAGAATGCTTTTGAAACATTTATGGTAAGATTGAAGAATGCATGTTTATACCAGCGTATGGAGCATTGGAAATCACACCTGTCAAACCCAAAAAATTCCAAAAAGCTCATCCCTGACCTTTGCCCTTACCATGTAGTGAGTGCAATCACCATGACCCAGGCTTTCCATCAAGTGGGTCAAAACATAGAAGCCAGGTTTTCATTTATCAAGATCCATGTGTAAAGCCCATGAAAGTGAGATTAGTACATGGAACCTGTGTGGAGATCAAAGAAGAAGGAATATACTCTTTACCTAGGGGCGAGGGACAGACAGAGCACTCGGGTGCAGCTGCCGTTACTGCCTCAGCAATGTTGTATTGCCTGTGGCTCATTTTGTGCTTTTTTTTGTCTGCAGTGTGTACTGTAACAAGTGGCCCTATCTGGTCCTCAGCTCTCCTCCCTCCCAGTGCCTACCCACCTGCCGCATGGCGGGAGGGATGCTTGCCTTGCGGCACAGACTCGGCATGGCATCCGCTTGCAGAGGCTCCCTGCAACTAGGACTCCTGGCACACAGCAGTTCCATTGCCCTTGGGAACTTGCACTATCCTGCAGACCTGGCAAGTGGCTCTTGCTTTACTGTACTTGAAGCTTATGTGCACAGAACTGTGTCATGCTGGGGACTCCTGCAAAACAGCTACAGCTGTCCGCTCTCTTTCATACTGTAGTGCTCCATGTACTGGTAGTTTATAGTGTTCGTTATGCAGTAGCTCTTCAGGTAGCCTCACTGAGAGGCCACTACCTGCTGCAGGTTCCCGCTGTGCTGCAAACCATTCATGGGAAGCGGAGGTGGAGGAGGAGGTGGGAATAAAGAACTGGGCATTTCTGAATGAGTCTGTTGGTCAGGAACTGGCATCGGGCTCACTGAGCCAGAGTCACTCTGCATAGAGCCAAGATTGCTGCCATCAAAATGAGTCATTTTCTTCTTCATTAATTTTCTTTCTTTGGCTCTGCGATTCTGGAACCAGATTTTCACCTGCAGAGGAGCAGAGGAAAATTTTTTTCAGTTGCTAATAGAATGCAATGTGGTCCTTTATGTATACAGTCAAGAGTCAAGAGACAAGAGTCATAGGTAAAATCAATTGCATGAGGACCAGTGAGAAAGGCAGTGGCAAACTGAGACAACGGAGCTGTTTGCTTGTTTTTCATGCAGGTAATCTTTCCTCTCTGGTAATAAAATATTTATTAATATCTTGATAAAAAGAGTTTTTCAGTGTTAGTTTTATTGGTATTTCTTTATGGAATGAGCTTTGATTTTTTTTTATTTTTGATTTTGGTACAGAATCTAACAGAACAGAATCTCATCTGTAATGAGACAGTCAGTGTAATGAGTCAAGCTATCTCATTCAGATATGCTGTGTTTTCTTGTTGGTGTTCAGATGGCAAAGGAGACACTTTTGTCACCATTTTCTAGAACCCAAAGGAAAATCAATGGTTTGATGAGAAATACTGATTTGATACTGCTTTGCTAGAAGCTAGAAAGCAAAAGAGAATGATGATCAGAAAGCAGGTAAAACAGTAAGAGGTGATAACATCTGTGGCTACTAGGTTGTATTTTAAAAGAAAGGCAGTGGTGAAGTCCCACAAAACATGTTAGGGAGTGTCTATGACAGTCTTGGTGTACTTATCCTTGAGACATTATTATTCCCATTTTACAATTGAAGAGCTCAGATACACGCAAAGATTGTGGAAATTTGTACTAGGTCTCGTAAGTCCCAGGCTATCATCTGAGACGTTTGGCAGTTCATTTTGTTGTCTTAGTTTCTAGAATATCATTTCAGTACCAAACTATGTTCCATTAAACCAGTCTCAAATAGTCTCAGATCTCTTGCATTCTATTGTGCTGAGGTAATCTAATTTCACCCATACATTTGCCAAAATACAAGAAAAGATGAAACAGTCTGAAAACCAAACTAACATCTGTTTGAGAATTACCTTCTGGCTTCAGAGTTCTTAGTGAGAAGCTGAGAAGTTCTTAGAATTTAGATTTTTGTTCTGGTTTGTTATTAAACTAGGGATGCAGATCTGGAGCAGCGATCCAGAGAGAACTTTAAGTAAGAACTTCAAGGTCATATGCCAATTATCAAAGCTAAATATGGTCACTAAAAGCTAATATGGTCACTTGCATCTGTCTGACTTGTTCTTCACCTATTGCCCTCCTTCCTTTCAGTATTTTTTCTTCCACTGTTCAGTTGTGCAAATAACTCTTCCCCTGAAGTCTAATTTTCTGTCTTCTTTCTTGTCTTGATCATCTCCTTTATTTCTGTATCCTTCCTATATTAGCAATGCTTTGTTTTACCTTTTTTTTTTTCTTCGTTAGGTATTACATCTTTTTGTCCTTGTTTAAATGACTGTTCTTTGTCCTTTTGAGATATTCCTTCCAGTGTACTGGATGGGATTTTGGCATAGCCAGGAAAGAAGCGTTTCCAGAAAATCATTTCAGGTTTGCAAACCTGTGATGGTTTGCAAATAGAAAAGGAAGCAAATGAGCATATTTTGCCCTGAAATCTCTTCAGAGAGATCCTTCAGTAAAGCTTTTAATTTTCTGTTTGGCTGCTTACTTCAGTGTACCGAATCAAGAAACTCCAAAGTAAAATGGGACAGAACATACGCTCAGCCCTTGTTGTGAGTGTCTCTCTGGCAGATCTGGCTGGGCATCTTATCTGGGTTGTTTGCATGAGCCAGCTGAAGTGCTTGAGAGCCACAGGCCATGGACGTGCTTGGCTTTGGCAGGGGGTGGCACAGGCCTTGCAATTGCCTGATGGAAGAACTCGGCACAAAGTGATTCCAGAGCAAATTGTATATATCTTTTGACCAGAAAGGATTGTGTTTTGATTTACCTTGTGGGAACAGAAGTAGAGTTTGGAGAGGGTGGGAGGATATAGGGGCAGGAGAAAGGAGTAGCAAGTATGTAGGAAATCTTTAACAAAAGGTAAAAGGCAGCCAAAGAAACAAATGTTCAGGACACTTGAAGGTATACTTGAGCTCATCACGTCCATTCTCTGCTAAGAGCTAAAACTGACCTTGTTGAATTTAGTTATAGAATTCCCATTGACTTCAGCAGAACCAGGTCTTCCGCTTTAGAAATTTCAGCAAAAATTTTGCCCTGCTACCACTACCCCAGTAAAACAGAGAGAAACCCGGGAAGGGCTTTGTCGATATTTTTAAACTCCTGTTTCTGAAAACAGGACTGTATGTAAGACTGGTGTTTGCTGTTTCTGTGGTGTTGCACAGCTCCCTGATGAGAGCTGAAGTAGTGCTGATGGGATATTTAGAAATGAGTGCAAACAGGGCTGTTGAGCCATTCAGCTGGATAGTTGGAGTTCTTACACTGCAAAGGGAACCCAGTTGCATTGATTGGTTATTAGAGGCATTAGCATTTTTGTGTTCTTAACCAATACAGTTATGTCCTCATGAGCAGGAATAAATTCAAAGGAAATCGTGAATGGATGATCCATACTCTACCTGTCTCTCGGAAAGCCTTAGGTTTGCAGCAAGTTCAGACTTCCTCCTGATTGTAATGTATCTGTTGTAATGAAATTCCTTCTCTAATTCTAATCTCTGATGATCTGTATAAACCACTCGGTACTTCTCTCTTGTTCTTGTTTTACCTGTTTTGAAAGAAGAACACATAGCTTCAAGCTAGAATTTTTTAACTTTAGTAACACAACATATCTGGCTTTACATTTAAAATATGTTTGTGGGTATTTTAGGCCTGATTCGCTATGCACTTACCCAGAGTAGCTCCCTTGACTCGGTCTTGATTTACAACAGAAGAGGTTTGTATCATCAGATTTTGGGTTTGCTTCTTAGTAAATAGGTGATAAACTAGTCCTCATATTCTTTATCACCCTTGTGTTATCATTTGCGAAAGGGAAGGCATCCTTGTAAAGAACAAGGAGCCAGGAAACCTGGGTTCTGTTCCCAACTCCGACACAAGCTTCCTGTGTTGAATTGCCCTGTTTCTCTGTACCTAAAGCTGCTACACTGCTACCTGTTTCAGAGGGAATATTTTACTGCATTGAAAATTCCGAGGGCTTCCAAAGTTCCTCAATTCTTGTTTCTAGAAAAATTAATCCAATGTTGTGATTGTTACTGCAGCATGGAGGTTGTGTTTTTCCTTCAAGTCTGGCCCAGTCTATCTGTGACTTGATAACAGCACAGGGAATAGTAACAGATTTTCAGATGACAGTTAATAAAAAAAAGAAAAAGAAAGCAATAATACGTAACAAAGGACACTGAACAATAATAGAACTGCAGCATCTGTTCTTGTGCAAGCAGCAGTACTGCATCCTTTCAGCTGTGGGTACAGCTGACTGAAGCAGACGTGGCTCAGCAGTATCTGAGTCATTAAAAAGTAATGGCAAATGACATGAGCCAGTGAACACAGATGCAAGTAGATGAAATTTTATGGATTCCATACAGGATAATTTCTGAGGACAGAATGTGTTGGCAGTAGCGAAAGAGAATTGAAACTGGGAAAGGCTACTGATGCTTCCTTTCTCACCCACCTTTGCTCTGTTGTTAATGTTCATATTAGGCAGTCAATATATCAGAGATCAACACCTGCTTAAATCTAAGGTCCCTGAGCCCTAGCCTAAGGTTTTCTTACATTTTTTAAAGATTGTATCATTGCTGTGTTTAAGACCAGCATTACCATATTTGCTAACCACCGTCTAACCATTTTTTTGTGCTTCCTTGTCTGTCTATATTCATATGGACATTTCTTCAGATGTATATATTTAGACTGTAAATTGTCTGTGACAGGGAATGTATTTTTAGTTGGTAATTTTTTGCAGTGTGTTTCACTGTAGGTTTTGAATCTTTGTGTCCTTAGTGGTCACTATAGTAGAACAGTCTCCTTTAGATTCAGGTTGTCTCAGATAATGCATAAACCTGGAGGCATATTGCGGTTTGATGCTTGTAACAGTCTGCTGTTGCTGCAGATGTAGCTTAGCTGCATAAAACAGCTCATGTTTGCCAACAGATCTTTTTCTGAAAAGATTGTATGGACGCCTAAGTCTCCAAAAACCAGGTTCCTCAAACTCATAATAATTGCACTCCTAATAAGAGCAGTTCATTTTGAATGGAGAGGACTGAAATAGATTTTCAGGCATTGAGTTGGTAAAATTTCAGTCTCCGAGTAGATCACTATGGCACACCCGCCCCATAGCAAGCAGCTTCCCCCCTGCAGGAGAGAATAGCTGGGGGTTTCATCTATCTGTGGTGCCAAAGGCCTGAATTCTCCCCAGCCCCTCCTTCCAACTCCCCTTGCTTTTGAAGTTCCAAAGATCAGAATTCAGGGTATAGAACTATAGCAGAATTTTGAAGTACTTTATCCCTCAACGCACAGTTTGGTTTCACAGGTTAATGTTTTTCCCCCCTTCTGTGGAGGGAGACGTGATCTCTCTTTGTTTTAATAGCTGAACATATTTAAAGTTAATATTGCCTTCCACTTGCTGTGTACACTGTACGGTAATGGCTTGAGAGTCATATCACTTTTTTCTCTTCCAGCATTTGACAATCAGTTCTTTGTTACTTGCAAGAATTTTTGGCTCACCAAGATATTGTTTGCATTAGAAGGTTCTTCAGGCTCCGATCCTTTTTATACTGTTTGTATAGATCCTAGATACAGACTTGTTTAGCACTGGAAGTCCTGGTCAGTGCAATGCTGTAAACAAATGTTGTTATACCTCTAGTTGTGGATAATAACTGGTTCACCCTGTGTGACAGGGTTTCTCTAGGACTCTTCCCAGGCTTGTAGAACAAGGTCTACATCAGATTTGATCCTTCAGCTTCCATGCTCGACAGTGTTCAACCCTGGGAAAGCACTATGCAGTAATAGTGAGCTTACAATGCTATGGGCATTTTCCAACTGTCTTGAGGTCATCAGCCTGTTTACTTGGAATATATCAATAGGGAAAATAGGTGTGTGCATGTCTGTGTTCGTTCCTTACACTGTGGTTTCTGCTCAATCCATGCAGTCAGAACCACTTTGACTCAAATCAGTTAACTTCCCTGTGAAGGTTCTGCTGTGCTGTGCTTGGCTGGTGTAGATATATAGGACATTCTTATTTCAGGAGCATTTCTATCATTGAGAAACTGTAGTGAAAGCAGAATTAGCCCAATTATGTTTACATAGATAATCAAGTGAAAAGTGCTGTTAATTTTACAACATTATGGTAAGAATTTTAGAGTCTCTAAAGAACAGCAGTTATTCAGTTCAGTCCACATAAATACTAGGACATTTGTTTTCATTCATTCGAAGTGTAAATTGTTTGTTTAACGTATGGTCACCTGCGGTGCTTTAATGCCTCACTTGATATTTTTTTTAACTTTTGATCTCTCTAGCCGGTGGTTTGGTTAGGTTTTTTTCCCTCTTTAAATGAGAAATTGGGGTCATTCTATGGGACAAAATGTTTAAAATGTTTCCTTAGTCTCCTTTGTGTTGTTAAGTTGGAGTACACAAAAGAGCAACAAGATGATCTTATCTTGAACTCTATTCTCATTCAGAAGCCATTGACAAATATCAAATGCTCTTCTGTTGCCAAAACAAGGTGGTAAACTTCCAAGATAAACCTTCCTGTTTCTGGATTTAAGTGCTTAAACCCTTATTATCTGAGAAGGGGGTTGTGTTTTTTTGCTTTTTAAACTGAAAAAGAGATTAAATGTATGTGGAAAACAGAACTTTCTCCCATAAAATCTTTTATTTTCATATGAGTAGCTTTCAGTTTATTTTTAGTAGGAATGATAATATCTGGTTTCTTTTTGAAGGAAGATTGGGAGCTTTCACATCTAATTTCTTTCTTTAAAGTAAATTAAGAGAATAATTTAAAAAGTAGAAAAGCAAATAGAGAACATTTCCTTCCTAAAAGTCAACAGCGATATGAGAAAAATTCTCTGTGATTTGTCACATAAATCTCGTCTTTAATAATTTGATTTTTTTGTGCAGAGTAATACCTTCTTTGAGAGACAACAGACAATGGGAGCTGAGGTCTGCCAGGGTCTTCTGAGAGGATACTTTTAGTTCTGGCAGAGTCATGTTTTAGTGTGTTAGGCCTTTCCCCAGACTCTCATTGATGTCAGTGAGAGTCTTCCTAATGCCTTTGTTGGATGCTGGGTTGGAATTTGTCTGCATATGGCATTTCCTTTCAAAGGCAAAGTACACTTTTCTTTTATTTGCCAAAGTTAACAAACAGCAGCAACAAAACCAATTGCTAAACAGTTTGGGGGGTTAGCCTCTAAATTCCATCTGTTAGATGGAATAGATCCACTCTACTGCATCCTGAGCCAAATCTTGCGGATCTTCTACTGGTTTTATTTACAGGGATGCATTTTATTTCAAGGAGATGTATTACCTGAGTAAAATTTGAGGTAGGACTAATGGATTCACCCCAGAGACAGCAGATGGATGTTCTTCACTTCTCAGACTTCTTTAGGAGATAATGGCAGAATTTAATGATATAATGATAAAAGTTAATATTTTAATCCAATTCTTTAGTCAAATCCTGCCTATTTCACTCAGGTGAGTGAAATTACCAACATTTATTAATCTTTTGTTAGTGACAGATTATCATTTGAATCAGCAATATAGTGTCAGTTTTATTGGAAATGTGTTCTGTCATGGACAGTTATATTATGGAATTGCAAGTGGCTGGAGACTTACTAGTAGTTGGGTGGAAGAAAAATGAAACAAAAGAGCTTTGAAGCAACTACCTTTGCAGTATGACTGCCTTTGTGTTGGGGGAGTGGATTTCCTGGTTTTAATGAGCTATTTAAGAACAGTGAGTTTTGTCAAAAACCTATTGTGCAAATAGTGACTATTGAAGAGTGCCTTTGGAGTAACAAGAAATAAGACATTTCAGACCTAAAAAACTTTTCATGAGATATAGTTTAACAATCCTGTTCTATCACACCCACTCTAGCAATTTTTGTGACTGGCCAAGTTTTGAGTTGGGGGAAGGGAACAGCTTTCCCATTGGTCATAAAATTCACAGAGTATTTCTTCTGAAGGCAATAAAGCTAAGAGAAGGCCTCTTTATTTGCTGTGAAAATCATCACCCTTTCCGGCAATATAACTCCTGAAGAAAAGAGGGAGAAGGAAGAGACAAGACTGCATATCAAAGCAAAGCGAAGTGTTAAAAGGGTCTGTTGCCTCAATATGACAGATAGGCCTCAAAACCTCAGACAATGTAGCCCAGGAAAGGAAAAAAAAACCCCACCATCGGACCTCACAACTAGTTTACAAAGCAAAATAAATTAGCATTAGAACTAGCCCTGGCCCCTTTTTCAGTGTGTCCTCTCCTAACTTTTCAGGAATACTGTTCACCTACTGCAATTGGCATCATTCATAAAATCCAGAAGCTACCAAGTTTAGACAGAAGATGTCATGGTATAGAATAGTGTCAGATTACTGTCAGATTATTTATAAAGCATCGTAATCTGGATTCCGTAGTTTAACATTGTTTGATGGAGTTATTGTCTGTACTTGATGACTGGAAGTTAGCTTAAGTCAGCCTGAGATGTGAAACAGCTCTCTGACCTATAGACATGCTCGGTTCGAATCTGCATCTTTATGTTAGCTGGGTTTTAACAGAGAGATTAGTGTGTGATCTTATTTTAGTTTAGATTAGTTTTTTAGTTTATAAAGATACGGACTGCCAGAGATCAAGACGCAGAGCTCTGTTTTGGGACTGTCTCTAAATATTCTCCCTAGTGTAATTTCACTGATTTAATTGAAGTTGTGAAGCGAAAGTAATTTTAAATAAGTCTTGGAGATGACCATCGTGCTGCACATGATGTTCTGTAAAGTTAAAGAAAAAAACCCACACACTGCCATTGTATTAGAAAATGTTACATGGATCCAATCCTGTATAATGTGAGTAATAATATTCCTGCCAGAAGTCTTGGTGCGATGAGTAGGACTATTCATTATTGCAAAATTGGATGCATAAAGGTTTGTGAAACATGGTGAAATTCTATGTTTGTATTTTCTGCTAGATCTTGATCATTTGTACTTGTTATACATGTTCAGATGACTCATGCTGAAAAGAACAGAATAGCATCATAGAATTGGAAGCCTTCAACAGACTTGAAGAATTTTCCCTGATGTTCTATTTGAAATGCTAATGTTTTCAATTTTGAATATGCTCTGTTATTGTGTAATAAAGCTCATTGGCCAAATTCTGTCCCTCACTTTGCTAGTGTAAATTCATCCTCATCATACAGAAGTAATTGAATCCAAAGTAGAGTAATTTTTGTCACCTTTAAACAATGATTGGACAGACCACCCTGTATGGATTTTTGTTTGGCAGAAGGACCCAACCTTCAGAAAATGTAGGTGGATTTCAAAGCAGCAAGATCAGGGGAAATCCCATTGCCAATGACTGTATAGACTAAGAAGCAAGTGATTAACAGAAATTTTTCCAAGAGTTGCATGTTCTTTAGGTATTCAGCATTTTGCAGGAATGGCTTCTTAAGAGGCTTGTTTCTCTTCCTTAGATTTGAGGGAATATAACTTCTTCCTTCAAAGACTAGGCACTATATATTTACAGTGCATTTGGTAATGATGCTATCAGCACCTCCCCTCGTTGTCATCAGAAAAACTGTCTTTATGTCTTCAGAGTAAACTTTTATTAAACAGGAACGATAGGAGAGTTGTCATCTATGGGAAAAGTCTCCGCTCATAATTAGTTTACCTCTGATTCAAAACTTGGTCCCTCCCTGTTTTATGGTAACGTAAGTGCAGGTCTTAAGATGTACTTTCACCTTTGTGAGCAAATTCTCATTGCTGCTGAAACTGCCTGGTAGTTAACTGTTCAAACTTCTTGTTTTGGGCACAGTTTACCGCAAATGTATGTTGTTTTCTTACAAAGGCATAAGGTAAAGTCTGCTCCTGTGTGAGTTATTGCATACCTCCATAAAAATATTTAAATCAACAAGAGGAGGTTTTTAACTTGATCTAAGCTGTTTTTATTCTACTTTCCATCAAAGAATTTGCCTGTAATTATGCTTTGCGTATGTATGTGTGGAATTGCCACCTCAAATCTCTAGTTCATGGCTTTGTTCTGTTCTCTGTTACAATTCCTAGTTGTCTTGGTTTTGCTTGCCCTTTTGAAGTGGGGGTTTGAGAGAGAGGACAGGAGCATAAGGGTCTTTTTCAATCAGTGTGCCTGGATGAAAATACTAAGTAGTCAGTGTTTCCTCCTTCAAGTGTTCTGAATCAAAACACATTTGCTTTCTCCTGTATCTTGAACACTGTCAAGAATGCAGAGACTAGGCATTGGATCCTACGTGCACTGCATTTAGGATCAAGTCCCAGTCCCTCCAGGTCCAAAGCTGCAGGGAGAGATGTTCAGACATCCTTCAACCAGAGAGAGGATGATGGATGAAAACCTTAGTAGGTCTTTTCTGTGGGAAATGCATTCCAGTAACACTAAACCAGGAAGATAGTCTCACATTAAGTACTGAAATCTGCCAGTGGTTTCAAGTAGCAAAACCTCATAAACTTCATTCAACACCAGTTGAAGGCATGGTTTTATATTGGATGCTGTTTTGAAAGTTACAGAGTAAGACTTGACATAATTTCTTCATTTGTTCCAGGTTAGTTGTGTAGATTAGAGAGTATCAAAAGACCTGTAGGGCATGAGGCAGTGGTAGAAATTTCAATAAAGTATTTTGTTTGTCATCTATCAGGTTATGAGGGCACAAAGCCACCAATAAGAGAAGCTAATCATGACATCTCTTGAGATGGAAATGTCATTGATTCTGGGCTTTGTTTCTGTAGCTGTTACAATTGTGTCAGACTACTCAACGTAAGTAAATCTTTGGGAAGAATCTCTCCTGATCTTAAACGGATAAGATTACAGGAACATTTCTTGCACACTTTCAAGAATATCTTGCAAAAATCACTTGCCTTAATTATTGTTTCCATAGTGAAATAATAATATTATTGATAACTAGTATTTTGCAACAAGTAATGAGCAAATAATAAAATTAATTTGTCTAATTAATTTCTGTTCTGATCACTGCAGGTAAGTCTGAGCCTCAGTTTTTCCATCTTTAAGAATAGTGGCTCATATCTATTTCACAGGGAAAAAGGAAAGCTAATAAATAATAAATAAATGATTCCTTCAGTTTTGCCCATACAAAATCTCTACTGAAATTCCTAAAGGTTTTGCAAAGAGGCAGAAGGGCAATGCTCAATGTATGCATACAGCATTAAGGATGGAAAAAGGAATGGATTCCATCTAAGAAAATGCTGAGGATTTTGATCATGCTCCAGCAAACAACATTGATTCACACATTTGAACATTTGCATGCTCAGAACGAAACTCACTTAAGTGCATTGCTAGATCTGACATTGCTGTTAGGGCAGTTTTTTAAAAATTATTTTATTTTTTGGAAAGCAGAGAAAACCAAAAGTGCCCTTGCTTTTAAACAGAGGAAAAGGAGTGAATGAAGAAAAAGGAGCCAATTCCACTGAAGCAGATCTGTTGGCACTGAGCATTCCTGGCCTAGCAATAAAAATAAGAGGGGAAGAAGCAGGAGGAGAATTATTTATCTGGATTTTTTTCCCTGAAGCATGACCCAGTACCTATTAAATGAATGGACAGGCTCCCACTAACCTCATAGGGCCTTATAATGGCCCATGGGCATTTGCGAGGATATGCTGCTAAGACATGCTGATTTATTAAATTCTTCTTGAGATGAAGATGCTCCATATCTTGTTGGACCATTCCAGAATGGAGAGACTCCCAACACCTCCTGTGAATGCTCTGACCCTTGCGGGCTTGAAATTTAGAAAGTTACAAAGCTCTAAGCATGCTTCTTAAGCAGGCAGTTATCTCACAGTGTCCCCACTATAAAAGGGACAGCACAGACAGATCAAATCATCTTTCTTTCAGAGAGGCTGCAATTTAAATTCAGAGGAGCAAAAGGCAGGTAGGCAAAGAAGAGATAAGAAGTAGTGGGTTTTTGAGCAAGTATTCTGCCATCTGTCAATCAGTTAGTTTGTGAGCAATTTCGTTGCTCTTGTAAGAGCTACTCAAATGTAGGCTGTAAGTTTTTTCAAGACCAGCCCTCTTTTGTTTTTTCTTGGATAGTATTCAGTGAAGAACAAATATGATTTTATAAAAATGAGCTACTTTTTGTTGTTGTTGCCGAAATTGTTATTCACCCAGAGTAACAACCTACTCTGATTGTCCTATTGACTTCTACGGACACTCTATGAGCTAAAGTTGTGTTCAGCAGGAGTGAGTATGACTCAGTCTGTCCATATAAATTAGACGCATTATTTGAATATAGACAATTTTACTGTATAGTTGCTTTCATTTTTCTAAAGTATGTTTTAAGTAATTACTTTTCCATCAGAGATTGAGTCAGTACTTGCTTTGAAAACTGTTATTTACAGGCATGTGTGGAAAAGAGCTGGGGTGGGAGGAAGGGCTGAAAGGAAACGAACCTTCCTGGGCTGTAATATTGAAATACTGTGAGCATCTCTTTCGGGGAGGTATTGAGCATCCTTAATTTCTACTGATCTCAGGGCATGTCAAAGCTGCTCAGCACCTCGGAGGACCAAATACTTTTATATAGTGGATTATGCCTGTGTTCTTTTCAGACAGTTTTCCCTCTTTATCTTTTCCTTTTCCCTTTTCTTGTTTCACACTTTTTTTCTGTTCACACAAGGTACAGATTTTTGTTTTAGGGATGCTTAATATTTATATTTTTTTCTGTTGTTCCTCATCACAATCAAACAGAACCTTTTCCTCATGCTTCATGACTTATTTTTACTATTATGCATCAGAGACTGATCTGTCACAGTATTAACTGATTGTGTTACCATGGATCTTTGTACTCCTGCATATTCTGAGAGCTACTACTACAAAGTGAAGGAAGCCTTTCCTTATCATTCCTGTTTTTAAAGCATTGACTCATTGTTTGATCTTGCAGATCTCATTTCATTTCAGTGTTCTGGGGTGTAGAGAGTTTGTTTCTAAACTAAGCCTTATTTCCAACCCCTTTACTGTATATGTTTTACTTGAACTTTTCATATGTACTCTAAAACTTGAGGAAAATAAGCAAATTATAGGTGGTGGTGAAATACAGTACTTTCATCATGATTTCTTTCTGCAGACATGCTGCTTCATTCCAATCTATAGGACTCCTATTAAAAGCAATTATTTGATATCACAAATTTTTTTAACATATTTGAAGTGAAAATACTTCACTGTCAAAGGACATTCCTTTTCATTTGTCCCAGAATTAAAGGTCAAGAAAGAAATACAAGAAGTAGTCAGCCGATCAAAACCAGTGTCCAGTAATCGAACCAATATTTAACTGCTAGCAAGAGAATCCTTCAGAGCAATTAGGAGCTTTCTTTGTTAAACTGTATACTTCCCTCTAAACAGAGAAGCTGGCAAAAAAATCCCCAGCAATGCAAAAAGAAGTAAAATCTCTTCTCAGCATAAAACCTCAGTGCCCTCATACCTGTAGAAGTGGATTGCACCGTTTTCCTCATCCATTCGTAAGAGCTGTGCCTTTGGCTGTTGGGAGAGATTTGCTGTGTATTAATTGTATCTACAGGAGGTAACCCCCCAGATCCAGCAGGATGGAGGGAGCTGTAATCAGCAGAAGTGTAGGAGACCTGTCCAGGAGAGGAGCCATTGATCTGTGCAGCAGCAACCGTGCTGGAAGGTCCTGGGCCGTAAGCGTTCCAGTCCTCCCTCTGTGGGCCATAGTGAGATCCCCAGGTTCCCGCAGGCTGTCCATGGGTGTCCAGAGTCGGCACATGATGATATCCCATGTAATCTGAATAGGGTGGAGTAGACACAAAGTTTTGCACTGGCAGGTTGTTGCTGCTGCACCTTGCAGATCCTGGATACATGCTGGTTTCTTTATCCAAAAGATAACTCACATACATGATGCTCACAGCCTGGCTTTGTCTTGCTGGGACATCCTGCTCCTCACAGTGTTTGTTTGATCTCTCTTCCCCTCCTCTTTCTTTCTCTCTCTTTTCTAGCCCTGACTGGCTCTATAAATGACTCATGCTAGCCCTGATGTCCCTTTACTACACATGATTAACAATGGTTTTACCAGGTGCTGGTGGTAACAGTTTACTAAGGTCCTGCCTGATGTCACAGATAACTGCCTGCCCCAAAATTACATTTGCATTCAAATGAAGGGCTGCCCATGCAGGCAACCCCACCTTGCTGCTAGTTCTAGTGCTTCCTTTCTCACAGATCCTTTATGTGTTACCATCCCAGTTCTATACTTTTTGCATGTAGTTTGAAATCTCGGGGTCTTCAGGCAGTGTTGCATACACAGTTAACCAACAACTGTTCAGAGAGTAGAAGGAGCATTTTTCTTGAGCAACACATGTCAGAATCTAACTTCAGACACTAGGTTATAGGTAGTTAAAGCCTGGTATCTGCTAGTCCGGTAGTTCTTTTGTTAGAACGTGCTATATTATTTTTTTAAACTTAAAACAAAGGACCAGTTCAGTCTTTAACTGCAGCTCTTACATAGTTTCTCTCATGAGCACTCTTCTTGACTTCAGCTCTTAGTCTATGTGGGAGAGCACTTAGAAACCACAGTAATCCTACTGATTTTAACATTACAAAGGATATACAAGAAGTCTCATAGTCATTTTGAGCATTTGTTCATACGAATAGTCTTGTTGATGTTAGCGAGCCTATTCATGAGCTGGCTGCTTGCCACAGTGATTGAAGTTTCTCTATTCTACCTTACAATGTTAACAGAAAGAGAATCCGTTATTGAGAGAATGCAAAATTTGTCACTTTCCCTATGCTTGTGTCCTGTTTGTGATATTGAAATGAGTGGCAGTTTTCCCTAAAGGTTTTTCTGTTCTCATTGCTGTGCGTGTTCACAGTAAGTAACACCTTTTCTTAGAAATAGGGGAACACATTCTAGCTTTTTAGCTCAAAATAGCAGTTTCCTAACTTTCAGGAGCAATCCTATTTTTCTGAGTAACAAATTCCTATGAGATTATCCATAACCAGGGGTGAGGAGAGGAAGTGTTGATTTATTTTTTTTTTTAATGAGATAGATACCTTAGCATTGTCTCTTAATGAGAATTAACTGTTTTCATTCCTGTTCCTTTAATCATGTGATACTTAATTGCACCTTTATTAATGAACCAACTTGTTAAAGGATTATTTTTCTTAAACAGGTGCAAAGTATAATGAGTTTTTTCTTTGTTCAGAGGTGTATTTTTTCTTTGGGAGTCTTTTGCACTTTAACACCATTTCAATTTACAGGTTCTTCCTTCTGCTTCTCGGGAGGAAAGAATCACTTCACACACCTGACAACACCGTTGTTTTCTTTTGTGAGAGAATGGTGTCCTTAGGCTGTGTTCACAAGATGGGTTGTGGCTATAGTTGTGGAAAAAACTTTTCTGACTTAATTTCAGGGCTAGGTGGAGAAGCACAGACTACCTTCTCTGAGTTTTTATTAGGATTTTGCTACTCTGCACTTGTGCTCTTTTACTTCTTCCTTCTTCTGAGTTTTTGGAGGATGATGTTTTGCTAGCATAATTTTTGAAAAGTATTTTAAAAATCATTAGATGGGGGGAAGTTGGCAGAAACTGTTTCTTCTGCTTGCATATGTGAGCTTATTCAGTTGCAATTTACACATCTGTGACAGCTGGCCATTCAAAATGACCAAATATAGCTGCTGGTATAGACTCCTTAAATCTAGGGAAGCCAATAATCAGTACATCATATATCTGAACAGCTTAATTGTCCTATATCAGGAAAATAAATCATATTTGTCTAATTATGAATTAGGCATCTCTAGACAGCCTGTGCCTGTAATTACCAGTGCAATGGGCTTTAAATGTAGCATGATCTACATATACCTTTTTTTTTTCTTCCACTAGAGTGCTTCATTCCCTTTCTCAATCATTTAGAGCAGTGTGGTTGCTTGCTGTAGCTCTCAAGGTCAGACTGTATTGAAATAGTTAGAAAGAAATATTCTTTATGGTTTTTTGTTGTAACTTGATTTCAATTTCCTTTCCTCCTCTTCAAAACTGTTGAAGACTCGTCCTTTTAAGCATTTCTGTTCCTCTCCTGAATGCAGGTGTACCAATAAATCAGCCAGAGGAAAAAAGCAGCATTTCTCATTTACAGTAGCATTAGTTGTAGCCCTCCAGCTGTCTGGCAAATGTTCTAATTACGTTCATTCGACAAAACTTTTCCATCAGGCCTTAGCTGCCTACTATACCAACAGCAGAAAACACTGCAGAAGGGCTGGGTCTCTCTGAATAGTTTGGATCTTGATCTGCCCTTCTGCAGCGTTCAGGAATGTTGGCTACACCAGACTGGAGTCGTGCATTCACTCCCTACCCTAGTGCTGCATTGTTACATGAGAAACATTTTAGTCCATTTTTTCATAATGGTATAATTTGGTTCATGGAGCTATGGAAAGTAGTAAAACAGTCTTTATTCATGTTTATTAGAAAAAAATAGTAATTATAGCATAAAAACACCTTTTGATGCTTTCAACCAATAGGTGTATATATTGACACGGAATTAGACTGTTTTCCTTGTTCCATATTGCTTAAAGAAAGTACTTTACAATATATGATTGTTAAACTGACAATACTTTACTCCTCTGGCCACATGCTGTGACCACTGAGCAGGAAACTGCTTCCTTTGGATTCCCGAGTACCCTAAGTTGGTCTGATTTCAGCAAGCTGTATATTATTTTTGGTTAGTCCAAGTTTTTTGGATTTATATAATTTGAATCTAACCTATTCGTTGAACCACAGCTTTTAGGCTTAGATGTTTTTTAACTGCTGTGAATAATTGCACGCTGATAGAATTCATTTAAAACTAAATGTTTTCATAGGTTCTGAAACACAAAGTGTAAAGGGATTTGGATTTGAGTTGCTTTTCATACCTTCTAGCAAGAATTTGTATTAGTAACAGGTGGCATCTTGGGGAGATCAGTCTATATGTATATCGAATCTGTTATAAATACGCCATTCTTCAGTCAAAACTTCTGGAAAAAGAATTTGTAATTTTCTCCAGTTGTTACATTTGTAAAGTGTTTGTACACAGTACTATGTGTGTACAGTATTTGGAGCTACTTATTTTGGTGAATAAAGCTTAAAGACTTAATGCACTAATACAGTGCATTCATATGTGAAAAAAATCACAGTTCACTTCATACAGGCTTTCAATAGGTAGCTAGTGGCACATCAGATGCTTAACATTTTTGTGTGCGTTCTGTACAGCAAAGTTCAGAATGCAAAGTTCAGAACTGGGAACTAAATTGTAGATTTCAAACTAGGAGTTTTGGTTCAGGAGTTTAGCCCACTTTATTTAAAGTTGCCAATATATTTTGAATTCCTAACTCTTCCTCTCCAACTTGGTGAAATTCAGACCTCACATTTTACTTCTTATAGTATTTTGCTAATAATCCTGCACTGACGATTCTGAATTTCATTTTGCTGTTCTGAATAAAGCTCTCCGCAAACATTTTGGTTTAGCGCATTATGTTTTGATGTGCAGGAGTGGTAGCAACCGAGTAGAAAGAGGTCCTTCCAGAGCAGAATCTTCGAGTAACACAGCAGGAATCTGTGTCTCTTTCCTGAGTCATGGTTTCCCTATAACTATATTTTGAAGGATATAGTAATCTCAGCCTTAACTAACCTTCTCATCTTTGCCTGACTGTAATGCAGCAAAGAAAAAGGATTGATTCTGATGTAAATAGCTGGCTCGAATGACAACTGCCCTTGCGTGACATACTAGCTGTTTCACTGGCTAGAGGGGTGTACCGGAGTTCTGGCATGTTAGAAATTACATTGTCTTGTCTTTCATTTTTATGAGCAAATATTATAAAGCAGATAATGGGTCTGATTTATAAAGGTGAACAAAAAGCAATAAATAGCATCCAAATTCATAACATAAATTTTATTAAGCATATGCAGTCTTTCATCATTCTGTGTGAGTAGCAGCATTAAGGCTAAAAAAAGCAATTAAGGTGGAATTAATTGCCTTGTAAAATATTATTCAGCCTTCTTAGTAGCATCTATTATGTGATAATAAAACCTAACCATTATCAATATGAAATAAGATTCCTCCAAGTTTATTTGTGAAGAGATCAAATCCAAAATCTCGAAGATCTAACAAATACAGTGACAGCTCTGTGTTCTGGCCTCATGTTGAGAAGCCAGAAGAGGAATGGAAATGAGAAATTGTCCTGAATTCTCAAGAGAGGAAAGAACTTTATGATTTTGAGATGAGCCTAAAACACCTTTACCCTATGTACCTCTGAAGTACATTTTTCTGGTTCTAAATTTGAATAGTTTCTGTATTCTGAGGTTAGGAAGTAGCATCCACCAGATACTGGTAGGGAAAAGATCTCTTGAGGTGGTTTTATCAGGTGCTGCAGATGATGATGTGATGGCTGTGGTCAGAGACTAGGCAGGAGCAGTGGAATGCTCCAGTCAACTTCCATTATTCCTATTCTGCTACATGAAAGGGCTTTCCTTTGTCATCTCATAAAGCTGCAGATCTGATAAGATTGTACCCTAAGCTTTCCACGCTGATCTGTTTCCGATTGTAACCACATCACCCTCCTGGGATGTAGGCCTTCTCCTACACATCCATTTTCTTATCTACAGACTTATAGAACTGTAGTAGCTCATTTTAATTTTTCTGAGCTTTCTGGTCCATCGTCCCCTCTCCCCAAGAGCTGCGGCACTCGTTTTTGGAGGCGTGTTTTCTTCCAGTTCCAACAGTGATCCTTTACTCCTGTGAAGCAATGGGGACAGCTAGCGGTCAGCTGCCTGAATGGCAAGGAGGTGTTTCAAATTTTTCAGATGTTTCAAAACCTTACTCAGATTTCAGAGTTCTCCGTCTCTCCAGTTCTGTGCGGAATAGGAGGGCCTTAAGTGACGTGAATCGGATCTGTGACGCGCCCAGATGCAGGAAGCAGCAAAACTAGTGAAGAGTCCTGGCTTTGAATTTTGGTTATGTTGCAGGGATTTTTGCTGTACTATTTAATTAACTGTAACAGCTCTCTTTTGAAACCCGAAGTAATTCCTAAAGTTAACTTTTACAGGTAATTTTCTGTTTAATGAGCTGTTTAACAAAGCCCAAAGGTCTCATATATGCTGCACTATCGAGTGGGAGTACTGAGCTGCCACGTGTTCAGCGTGTGAGTACGGAGGGCTGGTGGCAGTTACACTGGTACATCGCCTCTCATGTGATCTAATGTGGCAGCTCCTCAGCATGCTGGTATTTCACACCCGCTTCATGCTAGTAGAAATGCCTTATGAGGTGATGACAGTGAAGAACGTAGAGCAGGACTGTAGTATTTTAATCTTGTATCTTTAAGGAGTAGCTGTGCTTCTAATGTATTTTCTTTGTTAATCGGTATATACGCTCTTAAAAGAATGATACCAACTTCCAAGATGGTACTGCTTAGCTCTCTGCTGTGTGAGACAGAACTGACACATGTGAGTAGGTAGTAAGATGTAGAAGTGAGGTAGAACGAACACCGAGACAGATGATTCTCACTGCCACTAGTTAGTTCAGTTACCTTGTGCTAACCAGATAATGGGTCCCATATTAAGCTGTAAAATAGAAGTAACGCTCATGACCTCATGTGATATGACAGAATTTAATAAATGCCACAAAAGAGATGCTGTATTAGGAGTGCAAAACGTGAATTCTTTCTTTCATCACTTGTGAAATGAATTAGCTAACATATGTTGACGTATGTTTAGCCTTTAGAATGGCTAAAGTAAATGGCTGTCTCATTAGAACACTGAAAATGTTGCTAGTTCTGAAAAGAATATCCGTTTTCCTAACTTAGTTTCAGGATGCTCTGTGCTTTGAATTTTTAACACCTTGCAATGCACTGGATCTCCTCGGGCTGTGTGAGTCATGCCACTTACGCAATGTGATAGAAAGTGGTGAAATTCTTGCAGCCTAACCTCATAATTCACTACCAAACATAGGAAGAAACCAAAGGAGTCTGCTCAATAAACTTTCCAGAGCAAACTACAAACAGATCCGAAGCCTGTGCTCACTGCCTCTGTCTGCTTGCACATTGCCATTGTTGCGGGACCTCGGCTCATCATTTGGCTGCCCACAGGAACAGGAGGGAAAACTTGACCCTACGAACACAGGTCTCTAGTTGCACATTCTGTTCTTTGCACCATAGGTACTATTAGACAGTGAGCTGCTGACCACAGACTGTGTGTGGATTATTTTAATCTAATTCTTAACTAGCATCGAGGATTGTTTTTTCTTTTGGGGGAGTGGGGGATGGGGTGCGTTGCTGCTGGAACTAGCGTGCTTCCCTCCCCCTCAGTAGGCAAAATATCGCTGGATATGACAGAGAGTTTCAGTATAGGTGACTGAGTGATCTACAGCTACGTTTCATATAGCAGTATAATCACTCATGAATTAAAAATAGTCACAGAAATAGCCTCTCATTAAAATGATATTTTCCACTAGGTGGCACTTTCAATACATAGCACAGACAAAGCCTACGTGGCGGATTAAGTACCCCTATTAGCTGCTATTCAAATTTGTAGTTAGTAATTGACCAAGCTAAAAAAGGATCGACGTAGTGCTGCCTGCAGCAAGTTTCGCAGCTCCTTTTAATACTAACATTGATTAAATCCCCACCCCCAACGCGGTGTAAAAGACAATTAGCTCAGAAATTATCCCCCTCTCCAAATCCCTGCATCCAGCCTTCTGCACTGCCCCACCAATCCCTCCCTCTCCCAATAACCCAACTAATCTTTTCTCTCTTTGGAAATTAAATGTGATAATGTTGTTTAAAAAACATGTTTCATTTTGATTTGCCAGATACAACCAAAATTAAATGCTGATAGATTTCCCAACTGCTAATAGACATGAGCGGGCATCAACATTGCTCCATTCCTAATACTGTTCAAGGCTCTGCTCAGAGTGGCACAGGAGGCTGGAGTATGCACAAATAAAATAAGCCAATAAGCAAGGACATAAGTTACAGTGGAAGTAAAGGGCAAAGAAATAAATGACCTGGAGAAAAATGGGAGTTGCAAAGGGAGAACTGCATAGGGACCTGAGCAGTATTAGGTTTTACATTTAAATAGTTTGAACTTTCATAATGTTTCATTTCTCTTTTGGAGCACTTTACAAAAATGAATCTACCTAATGCCCTTTCTATACACGAGACAGGTGACCAAAAATCACGCAGTGTAGAATTTGGTGACTCTAAAGGTCTGTTGTCCAGCTCTTTGGCATCTGCACACCAGGTAAACGACTCCACTTCGGGACAACAGTAGTCAGTGCTGTTGGAACTGCCCAGGCGCTTCAAGAAAAAAAGTTATAAAACAGACAAATTCAAGTTACTGAGAGAACTGACCTGAGTTGCATCTCTTCCAACAGCTCTTGTTAAGGATGCACGTACATTCTCAGCAGCTGAGATATAGAAGTGGTTTTGAGTATTAAGCTTGCACATGGTTTATAGGGTTCAAAATTATTCAGTAAACGCAAAAAGAGCCTTTAAGCTATTTATGTTGACTGTGCCCTTTTGAGGGAAGCTACTCTAAGTAGTAGGCTTGCAATTAGCATCGTTAAAAATTCATTATGAACCAGATGAGATTATTAAAAATAAATCAAATACTTTTGGTTCCCTTGTTCTGGTTAGCTGAATGTATTTCTGCAAATCCCAGTATAAACTCATGAGTTAGAAACATTTGAGTTTGGTGTTAAAAGCAAAACTCCCAATGTCACCCTGAAAGAAGCTCTGAAGTGTCTTATGTGGGTGGTTTGTGACTGTACAGCTGTTGCTTAAAGTGGACAGCATCTGCAACGTTGAAGCAAAAGATGGGTTTAAAAATAGAAATGTGTGGGCACTGAATCTGCTTATTTGGGAAGTGACCATACCTGTCATTGCCCAGGAAGTGACCTTTTTAATTGTAGCCTTATTGTGCTACAGAATCTGTAGCTGGAGGCTGTTATTCAGATCTGTACCGCAGAACTTGAGGGGAGTTACGCAAGCAAACAGAGAAAGTGGCAAACGTTTTCTAAAAGGGAAAATGCAGAGATGCTCCTCTCTGCTTTTCTTCAAAAGGTGCTAAGTGGGAGTGGTTCTAGTTTTTATACAAGGAGAAATGGCATGTGCAATTTACTGCTGCAAGATATTATTCAGAACAAAGAGCTTAGAAGGATTTGGTTAAAGATGTGATAATTACATGAGTCATAGGAAATACAATGTTTAAAGAATCCCAGTCCTTGTGCTTCAAGGTACAAATTGTCAGGGGTAGTTTTCCAGAATTGTCTAGTGTGGGGTTTACTGAAGTTTTCTCTGAAGTATCTGAGTTTAAATTCTGATTATTTGAAAGACGGTATACTTGAATAAATGCATCATTGCATTCGTTTTGAGTAACAATCCTTGTTTCCACTCTTACAGCTGTATAATAGTATTTCATACATTTTACAGTGCCTTATATTCATGAAGATCAAAGTATTTTGCAGATATTTTCTATCTTTATACTTCTAGCAGCCGGATAAGTATTTTTACTCAAATCTAATCTGTTACACTGCAACTTCTTTGGCTGCTAAACTGAGCATGAGATAGTTTGGGGGTAGAAGATTATCTGCAGATACTTCTATGAGCTATTTATAAATCACTTGCCATAATTTTATGGAGTAAGGACATCTTGAGAATAAAGACTCATGGCTAACAATGTTTATTTGCATGTTTGCTGAGCGTAGTATCCTACGTACACTTTTCTTTAATATCTAGTTATTTACATAGCTACCACTAGTGGAACATAGGATCATCTCACAACCATTAACTAGGTTAGCCTCATAATACTACTTGTAGGTACAAAAATAATATTCTTTTTCTGTAGATTGAGAAATGAGGCAGAGAGAATTCATCTGGCAAGAAGTCAACAGTACTGCAAGAACTTTAAGTACAACTGGAATATATCTCTTAAAGCACAACCCAATGTCTTACCTACTGTGCCATTCCTTCTCCTTCTTTATATTTGTTAAATTATCACTGAGCACGTGACCTGATGTGAATGAGGTGTTGAGCAGTGAAACAGATTATGAAGTCAGTGGCAATGTCAAAACCGGGAGGGGAAAAAAAAAAAGGCATGTCAGGACTCTTCCATTATATCTTGACTTCGTTTTGCAAATAATCCTTTTGAAGAGACACACACAGAGTCCTAGTATATGGATTCTGGAAAAATAAATAAAGAATGCCCTTCTGTTAATTTTTTTTTTAATCGCTCCTTGAATTGCACAAGTGGTGAGTCTCCAAAAGTAAAATTAGAAGCAAATCTAAAGCAGTATAAATCTTTCTTTGGGCCTGTTGAAGTCTTTCAACACTTAAATGCAGAGTTGTGGAGAGGAAGGCACTATTCCATTTGGCTTACTGGACTGAACTTGAAAGTTGATGAGGGAGTCTCAGCTGGCATAATTTACATGTAGAAATGCTAAATGAAGGTGAAAATTAGATCAGTTTATTCTCTTATTTCGATCCCTGTAGTTGTAGACTGACACCTGAGTTTAGGTTTTGGAAGATGCTGCTTGTGTATTAAGGAGACAGTATAAAATAACTTTTTAGTAGGTTCTTTCTTTCCTAGTGTGTCTGTCTGAAGTAATTCTTCCCTGCCTCAAAAGACTTTAAAATGAAACACTGGAACTCCAACCAGGCCAGGTCCTGTGCCAAGTAAGGCAGAGATACCTTTCTGCTTTGAAACCAGCACAATAGGGCTGTTGCCAATGTGGCAGGAAATCAAAATCACAGGATCACGGATCGTAGGGTTGGAAGGGACC
>VYZM01007687.1:286644-325705 GCA_013398915.1 Dromas ardeola | reverse complement strand
GGCGGGGGGGAGGGAAAAAAAAGGAAAAGTTACTCAGCAGCAGTAAATTCTGAGCGTTGTGGAGCCCTCCTCCCCCGACACGGCCAGGTCTCTCCTTCCCCGTTCCAGCCGAGCAGCATCTATCCCTCCAACGACGCTTCCAGCCGCTATCGGAGAGATCTCTGCCCTAACGCCTGCCGTCCCTCAGCTCTCCTTCCAGGAGTTCGTGCCTCTTATCGAACAAGATCTCTCTTCTCTAGAGGGCCAGACTTTGAGAGAGGAATGAAGAGAACTCCCTTTTATCGGCGCTTCTAGGTCACACTTGGCCAGCGCCCGCGGCAAGCGCCTGTTCCTGCGCCCGGCTCGACCTCGGCGGTGCCGGAGAGCAGCAGTAGCGGGGAGGCTGCAGCTGCATCCAGACCAGCTCCTGCTCCGAGGAGCCGGAGGAAAAACAGGATTCAGTGGGGAGAAGCGTCTGATCGCACTAAGGTGGACGTGCGCTCTGCACAGACGTTTTGCCGAATACCAAGACATTCGCTCTGCGAACCCGGCACTCAGGAAAGCCGTGTGGGTACCATCAAGATAAATCCCACACAACCCTCCGGAGGTCTGAGTGACAGCTGAGGTGAGGTTTTACTTGGCAGGTGGTTAATCCAAATTATTTTTCAACAGTTTCCCCGCTCCCTTTCAGGACAGGGTGCTCCCTCCCCGGGCCAGCGCACAGCTCCTGTCCTAGCACAAAGCTTACATGAGAAAAGGCAAAGTCTGCACACATGGTCCTGGACCGCACGATTGCCGCGCCAGCCTGGCTCCATCATTCCTTTTACTTCAATTCCCCACAGTCACAAAACAGCCTGGGGGTTATAAGGAAAGGCTGCCAGGAGAAACAAATAACCTCCCAGTTCTCTCCCCAAAAAACCCTCATCCTGTACAGGGAAATAAGACTCTGACGTTGAAACACCAGGACAGGGAACAGTGAGAAACTTCTCACTTCTGTGATCGCTTCCTCAGTCACAAAATATCTCTTTGCTTCACCGTGTGAACCCAAAGCAGAGTCCCCACACCAGCACAAGGCCATCGTACCCAATTCCCCAAGGGAAAGAGCAGTGGGGTTCAGGAAACATGAATACACACCTGGCTGTGGGCCTGAGCCTGCCCTAGTGTCTGCCCGTAGTAGGCAGCCTGCTGTCTGTAATACTCTGCCCAAGCCATCGTGTAGTCCGGCTGGGAACTTGCCTGAGAAGCAGCACTGGCAGCATGACCTGGAGGAAAAGAAGGGAAAAGGGAGAGATGAGCAGTTCAGTAAGACCAAGCCCAGGCTTAGGATCTCCTTTTGTAAAGCTTAAAGAAGAGCCAGCCCCCTTCCAACAGCTGCAGACATCTGAAAGAGCAACACCAGCTATTTGCACTTCGGATATGACACAAGCTTTGCGCTGGCTTGTAAGTGACAAGCCAACAGCAGGCACAAAGTGTTAAGAGACCGTTCCCACGGCTGCAGGGACAGTGACAGCCAGGACCCTTCATCCTCGGCCCACAAGCTCCAGCAGCATGGTGTCAAATGCAAATCCAGAAGTCGGCATCATGCGCTTCTTAACAGAGCAGAGAAAGCCAGGCCCACGTTTATCCCCGTGCGCAAGAGCTCTCCTACCCTCTCAGCAACCCAGCTTCAGCCTTCTGCTTTTTGTTAGCATCAGTTCTTCTTGTGCGCTGTTTCCCCAGGCAGGCCGACTGCCAGCACGAGGTCTACTGTGGTTCCATGGGAGCACCTCTCCCACGGCACAACAGCACGACTTGAGATCTTTCAGTGGGAGAACTACATGCACCATCACCAACAGGAGAGGACCAAAGGGGTTTTGTAGGGGACTAGAAGCTAATAATGGCAGGGGATGGAGACGCAAGCCATCAGATTAGAGTTAACTCTGTTTATGAGAGTTGATTCATCTCCAATAACCCTGTTTCACTCACTCTGTTTTTTGAAATACTCCTCCCATGCTTTGCTGTAATCGGGATGGCTGTTCTGCTGCTGGCTCTGTTGGCCTGTGCAAAGATGACAACAAGGGGCACGTCAATACGGAACAGGTGACAGTTTCCAGCCAGTGACATCTACCTTTCCACCAGACAGGCCCTGGATCTACCTCCGTTTCCCAGACTTCACATTTCAGCTTCCACCTTTCTACAGTGTTGGGCATCTTTAGTTCAGGGAAAGCTGAGGAAAAGCTCAAGTTCCTGATTTCATCTCACCTGTGCTCTGTTAAAGTGCATTAAGCCAATCTCCCCACTGCTGGGACCCGCTCAAGCCAAAGCACATTGGCTGGGAGCTGCGCAGTTCGAGTATCAACCACCCTCGGCTCTCAGTCCACTCCCACCTAGCACAGGGATGGAGCCTTCAAACCCCTGACAGAACTGAGACCTGTCACCTCGATCTCCAGCCATGGAGCTGCCAAGGAAATGGCTACGTTTTGAGTCATCTCACTTGGTTTTCAGGGGTCTGCATCCTTCACCCCCACTCTCACCAGCAGAGCATGTCTGAAGGAGCCCGGTGGGCAGTGCCTATCTGTACAACACACCCACACACGAGCCTGCAGCGTACCATCTGCCCAGCGCACAGCTCCGGGGCAGCCAAACTGCTGCTGGCTGCAGAGTCCTCAGGAGAGAGGACTCAGAAGGGAGGACTCAGAGTCCTCAGAAGGGAGCCATGGGCCCTGCACAAAGCCCAGCCAGCTCCACCTGCCCTCAGCACTACACCCCACACATCATCCAGGGGCATCCACGACACCAGCGCAGTCTGCAGACTCCCGTCTGCACAGAGAGAGACCTTGCAGACCCCAAAACCTTATTCTTCACCTAGCACAGACTCCCCCTTTGAAACACTAAGACACCTTCAATCTAGCAGACCTAAGTGCTGTTGCAGGGGTGAGTCCAGCCAGCTGGGTGCAGAGGAGGGATGCCCGCACCTCCCTTAGTCACAAAGAGCCTTCAGCGAGACACGTGACAAACAAAAAAAGCCCTGAACAGAAAACATGGCAATTAGAAAACTGCAGAGAGAGGCAGGCACAGGGAGAGCACGAGTCACTACAGGCGGAGATGGCAGGCGAGGACAGGAGACCCGCGTGGAGGAGAGCCCTTCCCAGCCCATCCAACGGCCTGTGCTCCATGTACCGCAACGCCGGCCGAAGGGGGGCTTTGAAGTGGGGGGAAGGGGGGGATATAATACACTGCAAGTGTGAAGTGGGTGGAGGGAACAGGGCAGCAGTGTCCTGTCCAGGGGCATAAAAGCGGGTTAAAAGACTTGACCAACGCTACAAGTCAGGACCTTTTCTGGCAGAGGTCAAGGCTGCCTCAACTGTCCACCTGCTAATGCCAACAAAGGACCTCCTTCAATGCCTTTTCTTCTGGGAGAATTACAGTCCGCAGCAGGCTGAAAGGACACGCAGCTAAATGCATTTCACAGCAAAATGTTTCCCCAGCCAGTTAATTTATTTAAGATGGGGGAAGTAATTAAAATCTAAATACATGTGTAGGGGGTGGGGGTCTGCCCCTCCTCCCACAAGGAGGGCACTCTCGAGCCTGTCCCTTGGAAGCCTGCTTCGAGGAGGACTCAGCCGGCTCTTGACAGGGCTAGCAGAGCTGCGAACAAACGGGCTGCAGCACTCGGGGAAGGGACCCTTCACAAAACTGTTTTCAAATTAAAACTTACAGTGCAAAAGCAGGTATTTACCTAGTTTCTTATAATAATCCTCCCACACCTTGGTGAACACCTGGCCTGACTGGGTACCACTGTGATCTGCAGCAGGAGAAAGCGGTGAAGGCTGCTTAAAGCACAGCATTATCTTGTCTGTCCTCTCTCCTTACAAAGACTGCCTTCAGCGTGCCTGGCTACAAACAGGAACATGGAGGATCCTAAGTAGACATGGAGCTAGAGAACCAACATTTTCCAGCAGGTTCAACAGCAGAAATAAAACATTTGCCCCCAAAACACAGCCTTGTGGTACTAAACCCATACAGCGGAAGGATAATGGCAAGGCAGGATGCTCCACTGGCCTTGGGAGCCACCAGAAACCTGACAAACTCATTGCAAAGCGGTAATCACTGGGATACAAGCTGCACTACCAGTGATCAGGGGATTCAAAGGTCTGTGCTTCTTATACCAGGCTCCAAAGCCAGGAGGTGTGAGCTTGAGAGATGACTATATGCTGCAGGATGGGAGATTTCCCCCCCTCCCCCAGTGGCTGGTGGGCAGGGTAAGAGGATGTTTCAGGGAGGTGAGAAAGAAGATATGTTACTAAGGTGAGTTTCTAAAGGCATCTTGCAAGGCAAATGGCAATGCATACTTCATAAGCATTTATTCAAAGGTTTTATGGGAAGATAAAAATGATATTTTTCTGTAGAGCTTTCCCTGCTGCACTGACTGCTCTGCTTCTCAAAGCTCAGGCAGGCACAGTGCTCTTGTGGGCGGACAGAAGAGGACCGGATTAACAGTTTTTCCTATAAAACAAGCTAGTGGGAAAATATTCTTCTTCAGTACCATACTATTCCACCCCTGGACAAAAAAAAAGTCCTTTCAAGCCCACCATTGCATTTTGCCATCTTGAAAATAGAACAACTACTGACCTTCTACAAGTCCCTAGAGCTCAAAGGAAAAATCATGATTTTTAGACTGTAATTGCTGAGGAGCAGGACTCTTCCAGAGGCATTTTTCCAGAGCGTAACACACACTTGCCATGCAGGGTTCCTACGTCCTACTGTAGCACACATTTTAGAAGTGCACTAAGTTAACAATGTAGCATTGAGGATTTCCAGATTTCATCTATGCACAATTTCATAAACATTAAAATGTGATTACTGTTAACAGGCAATCACAAGTGCAACTGCAGGCATTGCTCCTCCAATATTTCCTCTACATCCTCAGGCACCTCAAAGAGTGGGAATTTGTACTCCAGCTAATGTACTTCATTGCTGAATCAGCCTTTGCACTGAAAAGCACCTGTCATTAAACCCCTTTAAAATTACACACCCTTCCCCTTTTGGTGCTTTGCCTTAGTTTTCACAAGACCAGGCCATTAGAAAACTTGTATTTCCTGAAAAATTGTGATTGAAAAGTGTCTGTCGGACATTACTGCCCATCACATGAGCTTTGAGATTTCCAAGCAGACTATGAATCCGCTCTCTTTAGGGCAAACCACTACTCTGGCTGTTGAAGACACAGGATAAGGCAGTTATACCAGCACTACCACTAGCTTTTACCGCTTCATTTATTCTGAAAAGGGGGATGCCCCATTCCAACCTGCTGAAATTGGACTAAACAGGGTTTTAGGAACAAATGACACTTTGAACCTTGAAGAATAACAGCCAGCCTGATTCAGTGCTGGTGGCTTGAACTGGAAAGCACAGCAGCAGCAGAGGTGATCTGGGTTCAGTTTTTGAACTCATGACTAAGGACACGTGTGCACTGTTATTTTTTTATTACTACTTACCTGAAAGCTGGTTATCCTGCTGGCCTCACTCTGAGCCTTTAGCACCGTGGAGGACGAGCAGTTCTCATCAACTCCAAAAAGGAGACAAGGGAAACGCTACTGCAGGCTGTGTGGACGAACCAAGATAGAAGCCCTGCCTATCCTTTCTTTCATTTTCTGCATCTCCTTTCCTAGTCTTTCCATCAGACTGGGAGCTGAACAGTGAGAAGAGCTCATAAGGAACATTTAAAAAAAGAAAATAAGCAAGAACTGATAAGGTCAAGAACAAAGGGATGGGAGGGCTCACCATCAGACACAGTGTGCCTGTTAGTGGGAAGGGGAGCTGGCAAGTCCTTGCCTGCGCAGAAGAGAGTCTGAGGCAGAAACGTTTTTGTTAGAGAGGAACAGACAGCGAGGACCAAGTTTCTACACAAAGAGAGCAGAAACAGGCAGTAAGCAGTTAAGCACACAAAAAAGCGTCACAGTTTTCAATGGACTTCAGCTTATTCTGAGCTGAAACACCATAGCATGCCTTCACACACCTCTTCTGCTCAGGAAATTATTTTGCTGTTTTCACACAAGTGGTCTCATGGGTGAAGCTGTGTTTTGCAGGCACGAAGCAGCAATTGCAAAGGGAACACCAACCCTTCTCCAGCCCGGGTCCTGGACACTTACTTGGGACTTGCTGTCCAGGCTGCTGCCACGTCTGATAGGTACTGCCCCAACCCTGCGTCATGAACGCCTGAGGACCACTGCAGAGGACAAAAAGGCACACTGAAGTAGACAACAAAACACTTAACAGGTCATACACGTCACCCACAGAAGCAAAATTGTTACTTATAGTCAGCAACTGCTGAGTAAACAGGTGAACATGGGAACAAAAGGAAATGCTGTGTAGATGTGACTACTAACTGTTTTGATACTGGGCTGTTCATGAAGCCAAGATGAAGATACATCATACTGAACTGCACTCCTTGTGATCTATGCAGTTCAGGCTTCTTCCCATGCTCTCACTGCACTAGAGACAGGAATTCTGGAGATGCCAATACCTACCTTGTTTAATAGTTAAAATCCTTCCTGCAGTCAAGCTTAAAGGTTTCATCTCACTTGCTTTTGAATGCTCAGTCTTCAAAAGGCTCCAGTTATACATCACACCTTTAGGGCCCTCCACCCATCCCCCAACGATTTTATAGCTCCCAACCATTCCCCATGGCCCATTCGTGATGAGAAGGAGAAGCTTACTTTTGATGAGGTGTAGCAGGTGCTTGGCTGAACGGACTTTGACCAAATCCTCCAGGTCCACCCATGCTGGTACCCTGTCACAGAATTCACAAATATTTAATGCCAGACCTAAGCACAGGCTGAAGGCTGCTAGCATGAGCAGTAAGAAAGGGGAGAAGACAGCCTGGGACACGTTCCACTAAACTCCAGCACCTGAAAGAAGTGAACAGTTCTCCAAGGATGAAGTTCTCAGGACTGTCAGCACACTCCAGCAGCTCAGCTTCAAAAGCAACTCTGGTCAGCCCACAAAGGGGCTAAACAGGACTACAGCACAGTTGGAAGTTTTCCTTTGAATAGCTTGGATCCTGAGGTTGGTATCAAGCCTTCTCCTCTCAGGCAATTCAGCATAAAAGGTTGCTTTTCAGCTTTACCATGCCCCAGTTCAGTATTTCCCATACTTTGTTTTACCCAAGTCTCCCCCTTCAGTAGTGCTTTAGCTTGACATTATTAAGCTTCAATACCACAGTGCTGCATTAAGTGGAAGATACAAGTCATCCTGGGTTTACTGAAGCAAGGAGCTGAGTGTTACTTTCAGTGTGATGATGCCAGGATTGTGTCATTCTCATGTAGTGACACTATTGTCTTCCCTTCAAATAATCTCCTTTGACAGCCTTCTCATACCTTATTATTGCTGCTGTTCAGCAAAGAGTCAGCTCCTTTCTGGGACCACAGCAAAAGGGAGTTCACTGGATGCTGGAGTTATCCAAGTACAAGACAGCTGCTAACAGGCAAATGGTTTTGAAGCTAAATAATGCGTGTGTATTCTGTGCCATCCTGTAAGTCCAGGCCTACATGTACCTAAGAGTGAAACCACCACATCTGAAAGGACAGACCAAGATCAACACAGATGGGACTTACACCAACTTTCTCATCTATGAGATGTCTAGCGAGTTCGATTTGCTGGGGAACTCCTCTGATTGTGAATATTCGTACACCAGGGTCTGTGTTCGGAGGTGGGTTTCTCTGGAGCTCAACGTGGGCTCCTGACTGCTGATTTATGCTCTTGATGTTCTCACCACCTGAAGAAATGAAAACCAAGACATAAGACGACATTCAGAATCTTTTTCCATAAAAAGCATAACAAAGTCAGGCTCTGGTAATGGAATATAGTTTCAACTACCTTCTGCGTGCCTCAAGGGAGGTGGGCTGAGGATGGCAGCAGCATAAGAAACAACAGTACCTGAGCTCATGTTGCTCCTTTAAACTCCCCCATAAGCATGACCTGAAACTGTGAGCTACTGCAATGGTCTTTCGGGTCATGGATGGCGCTGTGTTAGGAAAACACATAGTCCCACCGTGTGCACACTGCTGGGCTCCCAACAAAATGCAGCATGGCTGAGATACACTTTGACAAATCAGATGCAAAAACTGTACTGACCGAATTCCGGTGGTTTTGCACAGCTGTTCACAATCCTCAAGAAGAGAAAGTCACCTGCGACTGAAACATCCTTTTTCTTTCTTCTATGAGGCTTTTTTCCCCATTACTAGACATTTTATTCCACTAAGGCAAAAAGCCACTAGCCACATACCTTGTAGCTTAAAAACAAAGCTTAAGCTTTCTCACAACCATGTGCTGTGCAATAGCTTATTCCCTTGAAACCTCCGCTTACCACGCTTCCTATTCACACCGCAGCGTACACATCCCACCACGCAACTGCAGCAGTGCAGGATTCCAGGCAGTTTTCCACTATTTCAGAGTTAGTTGTGCACGCAGTGAACATAGCTGGCTGGTTTGCCATCTGGATACGCTAGAGCACAGGAATGCTTCAAGCAGGATGCAGCAGGGTCAGCCAAAGTGGATCTGATTTCCTGAAGACCTGCTAGGTCCCAGTCTCTTAATGAAATTTGCTTAACAAAAGCCTCAGCCAATGTTACAATGGTTCAATTCTTCTTTTGGAAGCTCACACAACTTACAGACCAGCTCCACTCAACTGGAGAAATTAAGGGGTAAAACCCCTTCCTTCCCTGCACAACTTTTAAATCACAAACCAAGAATCACCAGCCAATAGGACATACAGCAACCAGGAAAGAGAGCGCAGGAAACTAACTGGAGATTTTTGTTTGGTTTCAATTAAAAAGAGTCTTCCAAAATAGTCTCCTCCATTTTGCTTGTATTTCCATCCCTACACATCCAGCACAATTTCAAAACAAACTGTGGACGTTGCAGACACATGATCATTTAATTGTAATGGACTTGTGACCTTTTTAACATTTTAAAGCCTTCTTGGGGAAGGGAGGAGGAAAAGTTGCCAAAGCGCAATTAACTCTTTCTAAATGAATTTTTGGAGATGCATTTAACAAAAGATAATCGTGTCACATCCCTGGGCAGACAACAGCGATTGTACTGGGCAGCCAAAAGCCAAGCCCCTTATTTTCAGTCAAGCATGGGAAAGCAGCACGATGAAGTTTTAAAACCAAGAAGGTTTTTTTATGTAATGCTTTTGTCTGATGCAGACTTATTTGAAGCTCTGGTTTTAAGATATTGAGGTGAGATCTGAATCAACAGCCATTTCATCTGCTTAGTGAGAACAGAGGACCCTTTCGGCCAACATAGTTCGGATCATGAAGGAGTGGAAGAACTTCTTTACTGGGCAACAGAGGCATAACCACAGGTTGCTACTTGCACAGCAGACTAGGTTTCTCCTTCCGAAAAGTGATTAAAAAAAATATCAAAGCTTTCTCAAAGTGCAAGCAAGGAGAATACACATTTGAAAATCATTTCCCCATTTAGCATTCAGCACCAATCTGGTAGTTGCTGGGACTGTTTCCACATCAGCTCTCTCCTAGACCATACTGCAGGATCAAGTTAGTTGGCTCTCCAGGTTTGGCCAGAGGCTGCAAGCTCCTACTCCTGTACCAGGACTTGGTGCCCTTCTCCTTCCTTACCCTCCAGTCTGGTACATGCCAAAGTGCTCCCTCCCATCCAAGCGCTCTCAATTCAGCCTCCAGAGCACGCAAATGAAGTGACGCAGTCAAATGATGCTGCACGGTGCCGGAAGGAGTTCATCTTCCCCCATAATGAGGTGACCCGCTCGGCACATGGTGGCTGTCTATAGACTCATTCAGCAGCCCGCTCCATTCTTCTACCTGATGGGGGGCAGAAGTGATCCAAGAGTGGCCCCCCAGCTGGACGTGAAATCGTAAAGCAATTAATCAAACCTGCTAAAAGGCAGAGCTGACAAGAGCCAGGCCGGCCACGTTATCTGTCAATATTGCTGTATTTATCATGGAAATCCAGCGGGGGCCCAGAGAGGCTGCGGTTTGTTTCCAGGCACCACCAAACAGAGAAAAGCGCTTGACATGTGTATGGCGCTCGTCTCCACCCTTCCTCGAGTCTTTCAGAAAAGAAAAGCTGCACCTACCCACCCTCCGGAGGAAAAAGCTATGCACTGATTTGCAGGGAGCCGACCACTTCTTATCAGCTCATAAAGGCTCACACTCCCAAGCGGAGAAGTGGTGCCCAGGAGAAAAGGCTCCTAGTTCTTCTACGAAATATGCTGCTGAAATTGAGCCGCGAAACTCCCTCAGCTCCCTCTTTCCCCACTTTGAGTGGTGACATGGAGCTGGAAGCACAGCAGCAGTGACCCGGCCACATCACATACACTGCATACACCTGGGGGCCCAACATACCCATTGCTTGGGTACCAACCTCAGAGACCAAGTTACACATGCCCAGAGGACTCGGCCAGATTTTACCGAGAAGGCTACCAGCCAAGTCCTATATCACGGGGTGGGGGGGGACGGGACAGGATGGAAAAGGCTCTAAAAAAAAGGCAAAAACCCCCTGAAAACTGCTCAGAAACTAAAAGGGGGGAGCAAAGGTTTTACAATTTGTCACTGTTACAAAAAACCCCACTAACATCCCCCCTCTCCCCTACGCTGCCCCACAGGCAGTGGGAGAGGAAACACGAAGAATCAGGTGTCTTGCATGAACATATGGTGAGTGTGGTACATCCACCCTGGTCCAGGCCCCAAAAGGCAACGCTACAGCCATCACTCACTTGACAAAAAATGAAGGCTGCAATAGACTAAGAGCACAGGCACTGTAAGAACACCGATTACAAGGTGGTATTACAAAGCTAGAAGCACTCAAATCACCATACAACTAGTAATTAGTCACTCCAGAAAGCTGCTGATCTGGCCAAGTAAGAATCCCTGTTTTACTGTTGTGGAAAGAAAGGTAAAAAGCTACCCTTCACCCCCACACTGAGCCTGTGCCAGGCCTTGCACTTGAATGCTAGGACATCCAACTCCACTACCTGCGTTTCTCTTTTCAGCACACAGTGCTCACAGTCACAAATGCTCCACTTCAGTGCACTCCTGAACAACAAGTGACCTTTTCTGATCCTTTATTAAGGATGACTAATGGATACAGCAATAAAGTTTCATTATAATTTGATTTTTCCATACATATAACTCTCACTTGTGGGCTTCAAATTTGCTTTGCTTGATCTTTTGCCCAACCGGACTTGTTCAGTGAGATCAAGCACAATTGCCCTACAATTTCTGCACAATGGGGAGAGCAGGTGTTTTTTCACATTGAAAAAAGTTTTCAGGTTTGTGAACAGGTTTACGGCAAAGAAAAACATCTGAAAATAATTGCAGATACACCACTGACATGCCTGTTTCCTGTATCTGTGTCCCTTGCCATGCAATAAGGCAGCAGTTCAGGTTGCCACAGGGGCCAGACACATGGAAAGGAACAAGCGAGATGCAACAGGGTTGCGCAGCAGGGGAAAGAGGCCACAACACGCTTCATTGCAAGCTCGCTCCTGCCCAACAGGACGGCAGGAAACTAAATGTCACTGAAACATGGCACAATGCCCTCAAGTCTCTGCCTGCTTTAATGCTGTAGCTAATCTGTTCCTATTCTATTCACCTCAGCTCTGCTGAGGCTAAAAGCCAACTGTGATTACTTAAATACCAGTTAAGGCGTATGTCATTCTTTCTGAAATAAGCAGATAGAAAAATTAAATACAACTCCTTTGATAGGTCAGTGCACGAACTCAGAAGCATCGCAACGACTCAAAGCGATAGAGCTCTTCCATTCCTGGCTCAAATTTAAGTACTGCCATTACCCGATGTGTAGCTCATGCTCTATGACAAATTGAGACTGCTGCCGATGCTCCAACTGTCTTGGGGGTGTACTGGATTTTAAGAGGAAGGCCAGGTGACTCCTTGTCCACCTCCCTAGCATAGAGAGATTCAACGGCTAAGGCAGCCAAGGGGCCTCCATGGCAGTGAACATGCTCACGTGAGTGAGACGAGGTGCACCAGCCTGCTCTGCGACAGGCTCAGACACGGACAAATCCTGCTACTTCACTTTATTCATCAGACACTTCAGGTATGTGGCTCGAAGCAGCTACTGTTATTACCACATTCAGAGACCTTCCATTTTATCACATGGCCCTCACAGAAATCCAGCATGATGAAATGACGGTTCTGCTTGTCCCTGATAAACTGTCCTTTAAACGAATTCTCTATAAAAAGAATCCACAAATGAACCTGCCTTTTCTCAGCCAGCTGCTTGTTATAACAAGCTTACTTGACAGCTCTGCATGAAGAGCCTCTCTTACATATTGTGAACAAGGGCCTGGAGAGTACAATTATGAGTGAGAGCACCACAAAGAAAACAACCACAAGCGCTTATGGCTTATTCCTATGCTGCATTCACCGGCCACTAAATACCTGCAATTACAGAAAACTCCAAAGCTTCACTGTCAGGCAGCAAGAACGCAACCATCCCGAGAGAAAAAGATTGCAAGCTCTAGTATTTAGTGGCACCGGACTCACCTTTGCCTATAACGAGACCACACTTATCGGCTGGCACTGTGTAGGTTATTTCCTGCATCCCCCCAGGTGTTCCAACGCTCCAGTCCCCACGGCCACGACCTCTTCCTCGGGCAATAGCCAAATTTCCAAAGCCATCTCGTTCCTTGGAAGGCAAAAAATTTCTATCAGTGTTTTTTTTTCCTGGCCCCAATACACATTAAAAACAAAATAAAGCAAGGTAAGTTAAATTGCATTATAATCAATGGCACTGAATTAAGATATTCTTGGACTTCAGTTTCATATTTGAGATTTTGAAGCACTTTAAAGAAATGCCAAGTAACGTAGGTTATAGTTGTCTTGCTGACTCAGGAAGATATTTATATTTTTTTAAATGCATGCATTTCTATCTGCTGAAATAAACCTATAAACAAGCACCAACTACTAAAGGACTTTTAGTTTGTGATAGGGGCTTTTCTTAGAGCAACCAATAGATCTTGGCACTGACACACACAGAAGTTGCTTCCAAACCCTTTCAACCCTTTCTTTAAAGAATGCTGGAATTACTCAGCTGAAATGCACATTTTCCAAAAGTTCCAAAGGAAGCTTTTAAGTTCAAAGACAGTTAAAGGACATAACTATTTTGGACAGCTGATTTCTCCAAAAGCAAAGGCCACGGCAGTCAGAGACAGACTTCAAAATTCAAGTGGATTATTAAAAAAATTATGAGATCAAGTATTGAAACCAGATCTCAGGGCAAAAAGTGGTATTAAGACCTACCCTTGACGGGAAATTATGCTCAGGTATCTGATCTCAAATGGTCTAACACCTTTATTTCTAATAATACAAAGGGAATATACAATCTCCTTCTTGAGTCTGCTCTACTGCTTCACCCATCTTTGTACTTCTTGCTCTTGGGCAATGCAATATCTTAGTGTCTCTCTGGGAGCGCAGTGAGCACATACGTGAGCATTCACTGCCTTCCCCTACCTCCCACAGCCACTAGACCAGAGGACAGTGGTCTGAAGAAGAGGCATCACTGAGCACTGTTAACGTTCTGCTGCCTGAGCGTTACTCAGCACTACTGAGCAGAGCCTCCAGTCACTGTCTCATACTAGCGCTGGACTCCATTCCACCAGGTTACCATTTCCAAATAACTTAAGAACAACTAAACATGGCGGGTAAACGTGGAGCTCTAATGAGGCCTCATACTGCCCAAGAATAGGAGACCTTCCCAGAGGCTCAGTCAGCCCATACCACGTTAAAAGTACAAAAAACCAAATCCCAAACCTAGCAGTTCTGTCCTGGGCAGCAGCATGTGCGGCCTACCAGAGGGATAATTTAACACTGCTGCTCTTCAGATGGTGGCATTGTAAGAAAGGCAGACTTATTTCTCACAGCACCCATCCCCACAGCATGCAGACTACATTCCCATATAAGCACTTTTCTCCCAAGAGCCTCCAGAACCCACCTGTGCTGTGAGAATGAGCTCACTGATGATGTGTGCTGCGTGCTGACACCTATCAGGAAGCCCCATGACCTGTGCGACTCTTTCAGAACTAATCCCATCATCTGTGAAGAGAGGTGGCAAAGACTAAATTAAAAGGAGAAAACACCCACACGCCAACAAAAGCTTCCTTCTAGCACCACCACCGCTAGCAGCATTTTCACATAGCGTAACTACCCCAAGAGCTACCTCTTCCCTCCGCCTTCAGCCCCTTTTCCACGGACTGAAAGAAGACAAAACCCAACCCACGTTGCAGAGGGAACAACATCCAAAAAGCAACACTTTCAAATGTCAAAAAGCCATGAAAGAGACTGATATAATTTTAAGAGGACAAAGGCAGCTTTGATAGGTGATCAGACAGCCAAGGACCCAGAGAAAGTTACTTAAAATTAATCAACTCCTGATCCCAAAGGCTTTAATGTCCTGAAAGAGAACTTTTTAACAGATACAAAAGTTTTTTTTGTTATTGTTTTGTTTATCCATATAATTAAAACTCAAGACATGACTGTTGTGACATCTAATGATTGCAAATGAGCTGTACTCTCTGAAAAAGAGAAGGTGCACGAGGAAGCTGTTCATCGTATTTGAACAGGTTTCAGAAAAAGACAATGCACCTTTAAATTAGGAAAGCCTAGTTGCTGTGACCTCAGATCAGATTCCCTTTAGCAATCCCAAACTGAAACACTGGTCAGAAAGTAACAGCTCTCCATCCTCTCACAAACCTGGTTTAAATTGAATCCTAACTCCAGCATCATTCTGAATCTTTTTGATCATTTCTCCATTTCTTCCTATCACAATTCCAACAGCAAACCTGGGCACAGAGACCTGATGGGAAAGGCAAAGCAGTATGAAAGCTCAGAGAACTAGACTGAATTACTCTGATTTACAAGGAGATGCTCTTAACTATGAGGACAGGCCACATTAGGCAGCTCCAGGCTACAGAACCACATCCCTTAAGAAAAACAAACATGTGGCCGCAAATTCCTTCCCCGCTAAATGAACTCTGCACTACAAGAATGCAGCTTAAAAAGGCAATTAGAAAAGTGCCATCTGGGAGTCCATGAGAACTCCTCTTCTTTGCAGCCAGACTCGCTCTTCTGGCAACAGAACACAATGCATTTAAAAATAAGCTTACAGGTTACATGTGCAGTTTGATGACTTCCACCCACTACCCATCCCACAGGGAGGTTAGCAGAGTACTCATGAAGAAAACATACCTCTATGCTGCCTCCTCCCATTCTAGAACTGAAATCATTGCGTACGCCTCGGAAGTCTGCCTGATCTTTCTCTCGGATGATCTCCAGTACCATTTCCCTCGCTTGCTACATGGGGAAAGAAGTTACAGTTAGCTTAAAATTATTCTGCTTGCCATCTTGGTGTTGGGGCCTCAGCAGTGGCTAACGGTCAGGCTTCAGGCAAAGCGATCTCCATCTGCTTAACAGAAACAGCATTCTGATTTAAAATTTCTTTTACCACAGTCAATGGAGATCTGTTCTTGATGGCATCTTCCATGTCTGACAAAACCTGCCAAGCGTGCAAGGTGGCAGTTTCTCGTGTGCAATTGCTTCCTTCAGTCTTTCAAAAAGGCTCTTTAGCTTTTAAAATATCTTTGATTTTTTCAATTCTTGTTTTGTTTTTCTAAATTAAAGGCAGAGAAGGCCCTTTCCTACTTGATAGAACTGAAACCAATACAGTAAGGTAGAAGCTGTGGTAACATAGCAGAGACCACGTCCACTAAGAGCTAGAGAGCACGTCCCAAGGAGGCAGGTGGGCAGTCGTGAGCTTATTGACACTCAGAGAAGGTAAGCCCAAGTCTGCAGCAATCCAGCAAGACATTTTCTGAGACAAATGAATATTCTTCCTACCTACTTGCAGCCCTCAAGGCCATTCACGAACTTGCATGTAGCCCAGCTAGTAAAAGTGTACCTTGGAAATAAGCCAACAGTAGTCACCATTAAAAAAAGCCTACATGTCAAACCCAAAGCCTTTGTTTCTATCTATTACCAGTCCAGCTTTTGACATTTTGGTTCTATTTCCAAGTTTGAGGGACACTGGTGAATCTGACTGCTTTCACATGTTTACATATTTTCCATGCTCCCATGGTATTTTTTACATAAGGGAACAACTCAAGACATTTCAGAGATGCCAAGACAGATATAAGGGCAATGGAGAGATTTCATAGGGATCTGACAGAGTTAAGAAACACTGTTGCGGCATCCACAGAATCCCACCAAACCCAAGGATTCATCGAACTTCTTAAGTGCTTTCTAAGCGTGCTCAACTTTTCTCAATGCCTCAAAGATCTTCCAGCCTAAGCAGTCTCCACGATTGCTCTGCATGATTTATGGCATGGAAGATGTGACAACAGCAAATCCTGCAAGGCAGAAGAAACCACCTGGGAAGTAGCATCGCTTAAAGTACGATCTGGTTAAAAGTAGCAAGACTGCCATTAAAGTCCTTTTTGCATATCTATACCTCCACAATAAGTAAGAATTTTGAAAAAAACCACATTTAAATCCAGAAGTCCACCTGCAATAAGAGGTTTGAAAAATGCAACCCAAATATGCTATCCCTGAGCAACATCAACTTGCAGCAATTTATGATTAGGGAGATCCTATGAAACAGAACTATTTTTATTAGAGACAGGAATGCTAAGCTAGATTTAAGTTCTTAGCAAGGTATGAAAAGCACTTGCTGAGAAGGGGAACATGCCACAGCTAAACTATAATTCTTTAATTCAAGCATTCCCATCACGCTGTAATCTTCTAGTCTCTGGCTGACCATGGGTTTTTGCTTTGAACCGCAGGTATGAACACATCTGTAGAACCCTGACACAAGGAGACTAAGGTACCAATACTAAGCAAACCCCTTGGTTTCAGGAGTTGTCATGGGATTATTTTTTTTTTTAATTACCTGCGTCAATTGGCTGTCTGAGTTAACGAACCTTCCACAAAACTTTCTCAAATGTGTGGTTAAGTTAGTGACTAAGAACCCATTTGCTCAAGTAACATATAGCTATGATGTTTTGCTTCACAGACTGGAAAGCATTTCAAAGCTACTTTCTCCAAACCCTCCTCCTCAGCCCTTCTCCTACCCATATCTAATATCTATGTGGAGTGGGAGCTCCTAGGTTACGCTGTAAAAAAGCCAAAACTGCTAGTCTGGTGTTTTAACTTGCTCTACTCAAACGTCAGCTTTACAGAACAAACAAAACCAGTAGGGATCATTACACTTAGTTGGATTTGACTCCCACTAGATGAGCACAAATATGTTAAAGTTTAAATTTCTCCTCAGTTCTCTAGGGCAACTGCTTACTTCTGTTACATACCTGTACTTTAAATGCATCTCCAGTAATACGGAGAGGTTTATCTGCTCCAGTAGGCAACGGACCGTCTTGGATCATAATCATTTTCACACCTGTTCGCTCCTGAAGAAAAAGCACAGAGCACTTTGCTAAGCAGAGTCCCTAAAACAAGGGACTATTTTGGTTACTAAACATCACGTAGGTCAAATCAGCAGCTTTACAGAATGCTACTTTAGCTCTTCACGGGTACTTATAGCACAAATTCAGTTATAGCCCTGGAGTGCAAAGGACTGCCAGAAAGTGTGCTACTCCTGAAGTTCTAAAATAGCTGAACCCCTTGCAAAGTGAGAACCCCTCTACCTCAACAACTGATTTTCCAGCCAAAATCTGTATCTGTCTGCATATTAAGTTAAACTGCATAATTAAGTTAACTGACCAGCCTTAAAACTACTGGATGACAGAGGCCTATTCAGGGCACTCAAAAACCACATTTTTTTACCTAGATGCTTTTCTGAAACCCTCTATTCTTTTAAAAACTTGTACCAGAGGGAGGAATACAGAAAGTCTACGAACACAGATTTATACATAGCACAACACTTAATTAGAAAGGGGTGGGATGAGAAAAAAAGGAAGACACACACCGGCTTTATCACAGATCAGCAACAAAAGAGAAGCACAGCACCCTACAACAGCCTGGCTGGCATTAAAAACTATTGCAGCAGCAGACTAGAGATAGCCTTTTCTTGGCTACAAGGATCCCCTCCTAAACAGCACGCACCAAATGTTATCTAAAGCACATGAGTTTCTTTCACAGTTCTGGCACAACTCCACTACATGCGTAGCTAGGGCCAAACCGATTTCTTTTTTAACACAAGATTGGATTTGAGTCCAGCTCTCCGAAGGCAGAAGAGTAGTCCCTGCTGTAGAAGGTTAGAGCATTTAAGACTCTCCATTTCAGCACGCTCTTGTTGATCTAGAGAAGCTGCAGTAGGGAAGAGAGCCCTAAAGTAAATGCATCTTGCGCACCTGCAACTGTTTTATTGTTTCACCTCCTTTGCCGATGACTAGACCCACTTTGGATGCCGGGATCAAAATCTCCTGAATCGTACTGTTGCCATCAACATCGTTGTGAAAACCAGGTCCGTTCCGACAGCGATCTACAATCTGCCCCAGTAGCCGTTTTGCTTGTCTTTGGAAAAGAATCGAGGGAAACAACCATTAGACAACATTGTTCCACGTGACCAAGAGACCAGGAACCATCGAAATGGGAAGCGATCGGGGAGAGGAGAAGAAGTGAAAAGATGAAGGAAACCACAGTTAGCACAATGTTTGCTTTTTTTTTTTAATCCCTGAGGTATATTTTCTCCTATCATGATTACTTACAAGCAGTCTGATTTTTGAAAGGGGAGGAGAGAAGGAAGAGCAGCAGCATGCTCTTTGGAAGTTAACAGTTGAGCTATAGCATTTGGGGTGCTTATTTTGAATGAAGATGCTCTACATTCTAAACTTTTTCTGAACTTTTTTTAAACAAATATATACAATATTAGGAAAAACTCAAGCTCTGTTCTTCTTGATCAAGACAAAAAAACCCACGCACTGCTCTGATATTAACACAGCACATTGGTTAACCACTCTCCGATCAGTCACAGGCAACTGCCTTGCTCTTCTCTGCCTGTTCTTACCAGCAGCACCAGAACACTGTTCTAACACAGCCTCTGCCCCAAGCAGTAGGTGCTGTAGCTACACCACGAAGCAAGGCAAGGATACTGCAGCAGCAACCAGTGAAAGACTGGGTTCTTCTACTCCTGGTGAGAAGAGACAGACACAAAGAAGCATTTGGGAGATTAAAGATACCTTCTCTAAAATCTTTAGCATGTCAGAGGTAGCTGATAAGGGTTCCCTTCACCTTGAAGGCTCCTAGTCCCAACACATCTCTTTCCTGTCCTTCTCCAATAACCCTTCTCAAAGTAGGTAGAAGAAAGGCACCGGTTCCCTATTCAGTCTAAAGCAGCGTCTTCCCCTCTTTCCACTTCATCCCAAGCCATATCAGGCACCCTAGGACTGTCTTCTCTCTGGAGATTTGAAGAAACAGTACAAAGTCATTCCTCACAAACAGACAATTGCCCACGACAGCTCAGGGGGAGGCGATCTGAGGCTGCACACAGATCAGAGCACTGCTTTCTCTTGACTTTCCTCACAACACAAGGCAAAAAGTGGAATTTCTGGAAGACCACTTCTAATATTCTGGAAGAGTCTTCGAGGTTCTATTCATCTATCTTCGTATTTTGCATAAAGTTCTTTTAGTGACAATATAGATACTACAAAAGAAGTCTGACGTCTAGACTAGTTTCCTTAATTCATTTTCTTTTTCTACAAGTAGCCTGAAAAACAGTTCAAACAACAAACTTAACAAGAATTTTAGCACAAAAGTAAATTAAATTTCGCCTAATTCCATATCCTTAACAACTTGCTCTGCTTCAGAAATTGAGTACTCTCACTGTTCTTTTTTTTATTTATATTTTATTTAAAAGATAGCCTTGGACATGACTACACTTAACTGCTTATTTCAGAACCATGAAGTCTTAACTATACCTCTCTCCCATTTTCCCCCAACTGCATCTCATCAGGCATCCCAGCTTTTTAATATTTTGCTCTTGTTCTGAAATATCATTTGCTAAAGGGGGAAAAGCACTTCAATATCAGCAAGAATACATTGCCTGCCCTATAATGTCAGCTTGCCAATTATATTTATTCTGGCTCACTGCTTGCAGTATTATGGTAGAATAAGGAGATTTAAGTACCCTTAGATTTCTTAGGAATGGAAGAATGATGAGAGTCTTCTCTTTAGTGAGACAGTTTTTGCGCCCATGTATTTTCACTATCAAATGCAACTCAAAGATTTTCAGATGGATTTTAAAAAACCCACCTACCCAAAGGCTGGGGAGAGAAAGAGCAGCTCCATATGTTAAGTGTGTTCCTGTAAGCCTGAGGATCCTGGATCCAGTTCCAGCAGGAGGTCCTCAACTGGTTTGTGAGAGTCTCAAACTCAGCTCCTGGGAAGGGGGAGGGAGGAAACACTGTCCCTAAAGTTTCTATAGGCCTAAAGAGTAGAAACCCCTGATGGCTGGCCACATGTCTCTACCATGCAGGGATCAGAATTCAAGACTTTGGTCCAGTCCTTTGCTTCTTGTTGGCAGCGATGCAGAGGCAAGCACACCCATGGGCCTCATGCTGCTCTGCAACAACACCAACACCTCCAGACTACTCTGGAGTGGCACCGACAGGCTTTGGAGGCCTCATGCAGCCCTTCTTCAGCTGGAAGGATGGTCATCTCAATAGGAGTAGGGAAGTGAAGGGGAAAAAGAGAAGTGCCCTTCAACAGCTTAGCTCAGTATCCTGAAAGCTACAGTTAGAAAACTGCATCCTAGGTGCCCTAAGAGCAACCTTGCCCTGCGGAGGGGAATTCCACGGAAATTTCTGCAGAGGGTTCAAACTGCAACTGGAAAAAAGCCTTTGAGGTGCACAGTTTAAAGCATCAGACCAAGAGGTTCTATGCTCCAGAGACCCTCAAGTTTCTCTAGGCCAACGTTTGTTGGTGTGGCTAACCAAGTAGCACCACTGACAGAGCACAGCATTAGGGAGAAGAGAGAGAAGGCGAAAGGAGAGATGTCAAATCAGAACTCACTCAATGCTCTCTGGCGTCCCGGTGAGTACACAGGGCCTCTCGGGCATCCCACCACTGTCTACAAAGGGAACAAGAAGGAAACTTTTAACACATGGAATTTAAAAAAATAGCATTTGTTTCAGTAACTGTCAAGCACTAATGGAAACACCACCTCGTGCACACAGAGCATGTTAATGAATTCAAAGACATCCAGGGTCAATATATTTTAAATAATTTGCTGGATGTCTGCATTCTTTTAAAACCTTCCCCACCAGTTAAAGGGAGGGCTAAGAACTTAGATTACATTCATCAACAGTTTCCTGTGCAGCACTGTAGTATAGTCTTCCCCAAAGCAAACAGGCACTACTACAAAGCAAACGGATGCTCCCATTTTTTCAATGCAAGGCGAGCTGTACAAAGAGCTGCTGCCACCATCCTGAAATGTCTTCGGCCAGGAGCTGGAGCCAACCAGATTAATCAGAGACAAACCGCATGCGCTGAGCAAAGCGGTACCACCAGAAGAAAATTCAACAGCTACAATTTCGGGTCTAAGTACAACATGATTCGTCTGTTTGCACTGTACACCCATTTGTTAAAGACAGTTCCTTAATTGTTTCATTTCCCAAACCACCTGACAAACCTGTTTTCTACGGTAGTCAGGAGGTCTCAGTCCTACAACAGCTCTGCCATGCATGTTAGTCTAGTATAGCAGTCGTTAACGGTGATAACATCATGAGCATGGCAAGGCGCCTGATGTAATGGACACAACATCCTTCAATATTAAAACCTGTTCATTGGCCATACAAAGAGGCTCTTACCTGGAGCAATTTGAATTTTGCAGCCAGACTCTGCCTGAATCCGTGAGATCTGTTCACCTCCCCTGCCGATTACTGAAATGAGTTCAACAAGCGTCAGAACATACCATTTTCCTGAGTAACTGCAGAGCACCTTCCCCTTTTTACTCCGCTGCAGCTATCTATAAAGGAACAGTTTGACTCCAGGATTGCAGAAGAGGCAACCACAGCATGATCAAATTTATCATAAGAGAAAAACATCAAGATACTGCTGAAAGTTATTCTATCTCCTTAGGAAAAAAATCCCACCCAAAACAAAACAAAAAAGCCTGTCTCGTACCGGAATGGAAATACACAATACTCAACAAATAAGGCACTAGTTTGAGTATACTGCTAGAAGAGGGTATTTATTCAGCCTGAACCAATAAACCAGTTATTTGTACTAAAAAAGGCAAAAGACTTTTGCTTTTTTTTCTTTAAAATTCATATTTTACTACCTCTTTTCAAAGGACATGCTATTTGGCTAGTCTGCACTCAGACAAAACTGCTACATACTGAAATGCTCTATCAAGCCTTAAGTGAAAACAAATACCCATCTCTCTTAACTCTTGGAGTTGGCACACGGTTATTTCACAACGAGACATACTAGCGAGGGACTACGTGCCAATCACCATTCATATCCTTCCCAGACTCCAAAAAAGAGCAAAACTGTCAAGTCAAACAGGTATGCCTGGCTCAAGATGCTCCCACAGAAGCATCTCTCGGCTGTGGGTTTGCCACCTTCCTGCATCTGTCTGCCCCTGAACCAGGATTTGATTTAACACACAGAGGATGCACCAACAGAGCACGCAAGCTCCTCTCTCACAGAGCTACAGCATCCCTCGGACATCCCCCAACATGCACGGTACTAGGACCAATAAATGAAGGGGCCTGGCAGTAGGAGAGCGAGTGTTGCCTTTGCAGGAAGTCAAGTTACAGTTTTATAGTGTCTTTAGAGTCAGGGCAAAACTCCATGCACTAAGGGGTAATTATCACGGCCTGTTATTTTCCTTTTTACTCTCCATATATCAAATTGGAAGAGATACACAGCGATATAGCAGTGTAAGAGTTATGCAGTCACTGTAGCAACACATCAGCAGGAGGTGCCATTGAAAGGAAGAGTAATGATCATCCAGAGGAAGAAAGAAATTAGGATCAAGCTTGAAAGTGAACAGTATCAGGAATGCAAATCTAGGAAAAATTCTCATCTGAGCAATGCATGCTTGTTGCGTTTCCCTGCAGCAAATGTGAGATTTACAATTCTGTTTTACTTGCTTTGAGTCAAGTCTTATTTTAACATTTAAATATTGTTTTCCTCCCTCAGCTCTCACAAGTTTTGCATACTCAAAGGAAGTAAGATGTTTCAGAGAGGGGAAATAAATTCACTTTTGATTTGTTATACACTATGCTAGTGGCAATTTAAAGAAGAGAATCACTAAAACTCTTGGTAACTTGTACCACACAGTCTTGTTCTTTTTAGTGGGACACCAAGCTTTTCCATGCAGTTTGCACCTGGATTTTAAACACAGATCATCTGGTCCCCACGAAGACAGCATTAGACAAGGCTTAGCCAAAGCTAGTAAGCACAAAATCTTGCAAGCATGTCAGAATAAACAGCATTCCTGCACAGAAAACACATCAAAAAATGTATCAAAAGCATCCAAGATACTTACTAAATCCAACCATTTTATCAGGCACTTTGAACTCTTCTGTTATTACAGCCCTAAAAAAAAAAAAAGGGGGGGGAAGAAAAAAATCAAGTAGTCATTACAAAGAACAATTTGGAAGACAACTATGTCCCTGCCATGGAAACCAGGCACAGCATAAGGCTTTTGCACACACAAGCAAACACTACATCCCAGTCAAAATCATTCGTTTTGGAAGGGACCTCTTGTGGTCACCTAATTTCTCCAATGCTGGATACATTTCCAGTCTACTCTCCACTGTCTTCAATGGAGCTGACAGATGAACCTCTTTTTAGCATTCTTGCTCCAGAGAGATTTAATAAAATAATGGCAGAGTTTCTTTGATATTTAGCCTAGTCCTTCCAAGCCACAGTCTCTGCCTACTACTTTGGATATACTCTTGCCAAGAGACACTAACTAAAGCCAATCCTGATATGAATGCCCCCTCTGAAATTCCCAGTTTTTTTTTTTTTTTGCTTGCCTGTCCTTAGTATTTTTTCCCTTGGAATTTATAAAAGCTGTCTTCAATTATCCTTTGAAGTCATATTACCTCGAGACTTCCATATCTATTGCTCTTTGGACTTTTTCAATGCGTGTCTGCCTCAAAACATAGCACCCAAAGCAATTTCCTAAGACCTGATCATAGTCAAGTACAAAGGAATTACCTTCGATGGATTTTTGCTTAGCCATTTCTATCTCACAGAAAATATGACACAATGAATATGGAATTTGCAAACTCAATGTATTTAGATATGCATTATACACAATTTGTTCAGCAATCTCAAAAGCAATGAAACACCTGCATAGTAACTCCAATGCAGGTTTTGTGGTGAGGTATATTAAAATCTTCCCTTTTTTGCTTTAGATCAGTTAGGGAAGGTATAAAATACAAATTAGACTTTACCAGCTAACTTACAGATAAATTACTCTGCTGTCCTGAGGCTCACCAGCAGAGATGCAAACCCAAACAGTGCCATCCATACCCGCAATAGAACAGGCAGGTTCAGAATTACGGTTGTTTTAACCCGGAATACACCCAGCCTGTTGCCAAAACATCCTATCCTGCATCATTTGTTAACAACCCTGTGTTGGAGGAATGGTTGCAGCTGGACAAAGAAGCTAACCGAGAAGAAAACCAACCACCAAACCCAGAAAAAAAACCAACACAGTTCAGGATTTTCAGCCTAATCAATTCCTTACATGAACATCACTCCTGGCAGAAGAGAAATGGCAGGCAGCAGCAGAGCAGATAACGGTGCCCATCCTTCTCTGTGCTGCCCTAGCGGGACATTAGCTTTAAACTAACGATTAAAAACTGAAGGTTCTACAGTTTTTATGTATATCACTTGTCCTTTCTGCTAAGGCGGCCAGCAAACAGCTGGTTATGATGGAAACGCACTACTATCAGCCCGAAGGTGAATCCAGCTTTAGAAATGCTCTCCCCTTCCTACTCAAAACAAGACAGACAACTCCCTAAGACCAGGATTCGAGAAAACCTGAGAATTTTACTTTTGTATTAGATGCTAAGACATGCTGCGTGACAACTCATACTTGCTTCAGTCTTCCAAAAAAATCTTTGACAAAGGAGTCATCTCAGGTCATATGACACCAACAAAGCTATTTAATAATAATAAAAAAATCTACCTGCCCATTTAATACTTCCAACTTTTGTCAAAATGCCAGAGCTTTTTTACTTTTTCTTTCTGCCTCCAGGGCAGGGCAAAGGAGAGGAGAAAGAATTTATTCTTCTCAATCCTGCAGATTTACAGGAATCAAATCCAAGTTTCACATCAACTCTTCTTTCTTCAACACAACAAACAGCCTTAAAGGGTTAGCAGAAACCCCAGCCTGGAGAAAACCTAAGCTGACAGTTTCTCCGCATTCTCAACCTCTGACTTCCTAACACTACTACAGATGGTGGATCAATAAACAATTAGAATTGATCAATAAATAATAAAACATAACCCACTGCTTACCTTTGATGTACCAGGGCCCCTAACTGGTTACCTACTGTGGCAGAGAGAGAAAAAAGGAAAAAAATCAAAGCATTAGCACGGATAAACTAACTTCATCCCTATAGAAAAAGAGTTCTTACCATTTCATCAAAAAAGAAAGAAAAGCAAAACAGTAATTTAGGTTCAGTGGCTGAAATGAATGCGTTATGTGGTATAAAACAGGAGGGGATTTCTTGATCAACACACACCATAACGCAGTGTCCAGCTGAACACAGGATAGGGAATTGATCTGTGTCTCCCCATGCTGAGAGTCATGGGAGAAAATCCTGCCTGCCCAAATCCAAATCCCTGCAACTAACCTTCCCCCCTTCCCAAATTAAACCCAAAGTTGTAAAAAAAGGGAAAAGGCGGGGGGAAGGAGGGGGGAGAAGAGACATTTCAAGCAGACTGGTACATATTAAAAAAAAAAAAAAAAGCTGAGCAGACTCAAGAGATTCCGTCTAGGCAAAAAGCATTACAGAGCACTTGCACATACTTCTCTCTGTGTCTCTTATCTGTGCTCCATGGAGCCCACTTACACGGAGACCTGTTAAAGGAATAGGTCTGTTAAGTAACCTTGTGGCACCCAAACAGTATTTAAGACAAAAAAACACCACCACATTTTACTGAATACACACATTCCAGGCATATCGGCATGTTAGCTAGGGTCCATTTATGATTAGCAGTTATCTCCCCAGCTGAAAACCCTCAAACAGATTTCTCCCCCCCACAACCCCCACAGATTAGATCTTTCTTCCAAACGTTAATGGGGAAAATATCATTAGACCAACTCATGCAAAGTGGGAACACATGCCCTGCTGGGCTTCCTACCGGACTTTGCCTGCAGCAAACCAGCTAAAAACCAGACCATTTGGTCCTAACAACCAGTTGAAAGATTATATTGCATGCCTGGAGGGCACAAGTAGCGAAACAAATGAAACCGGCCAACATGTGAGCTGTGATAATAAAGATGCAGTTTCAAACTACCTTGCAGCAACCTGCACATTCTTTGACCTGAAATAAATTGGCAATCAGCTGGCAGGTTTAGAAAGCGGATGCATCCCACACTCTCTAAATCTGGCAGAAAAATGCATAAAGTTTGTGGCCAAACACTTTACTCAAATAAAATAGACAAAGAGAGTCAATACTGTATTTCTGCTGCATGTCAATACCTTCATAATAGTTCAGGACCAAAATATCGACAGCATATATATTTTATTACTCTCCCCAGCTCAGTGATAAGGCAACTGCTGCGTTATTGACTCCGTTAGATTTGTATTTGCATATTCTCACTCGGAATATAAAAAGCTCTAATTTGATAACTATCAATACTGCGGCTGAAAAAGATGGGTGATGTAATGGGGAATATTTGCTCTCTGGCTGATAAGCTACTACCGCTGAGCCGAGCAAATACGACCAAACAAATTCAGGATCTCGCCATCTTGCCCCAAACTGTGCTCTGAATATTTTTACTATATGCAATGGGTCTGGTGGCTATTGCTGTAGTATGGGATTGCCCTTGCACGGACCAGGCCACTCATTATCCCAAGATGTCAGAAAAAGTGGTCTTAACACTACAAGGCTATATTTAAATATCCACTTCGCATTTCAATTCACCGTAACAGCGCTCTCTCAGCAGCCTCTTCCACTGCAGCCGCTGCCCACAAATTATGGACAGATATACATCCTATAATCAACTCCTGAAGTTCACGCAAGGAACAGAAGAGCCTTCATTTTGTAACACAATCCTACACTTGAAAAAGACAACTTCTTAGGGGAGAACTGTACGAGCACAAGAAGTTAAATCAGTCAGGGAAATAATGCTTTAGATGTACGTAACATAATGTCTCCAACCCATTCCAAGTACTACACAAACATAGTAAGCCATTCACCACCTCACGTAGATATCAGCCATAGTGTATATATATTGTACAAATTAGTTAAAAAAAATTAAGCTGCAATAACTTATGTGCGAGATTGTTCCTTCCACATTTCACAGATAAGCTCTCCAAGAGCTGAGACAGAAGGCAGATGCAGAGAACTGGGAGTGATTTCCTTGAAGTCAGTTATGATTTCTCTCTGGTTTGGGGGGGGACTAATAGAGAGGCAGGGCTGGGGCAGACCACGCTTGCTGCAATACTGAAAGCTGATGTTCTGTTGTTCCACCATCTCCCTCTTCACGCTAGGGAGGGGGCTGAACTCTGACAAGCCACATACATATTCCCCCCTCTTACATCCATTGAGTACAATTTAACTGTAACTACAGTCATTTTACTGCAAATAAGGAAAAATACTGAATAAAATCAGCACAATTTCCTATTAATGGCACCCGCTGGTTGATAACTCTTCACTCTGCTTTAGGCTTCACCTTAACTGAATGCTACCTAACAGACACTCAAAACAAACGCAGATTTTTTTTCCACCCCATAAAACAGAGCAGTGCCTCCCACTAAATTAATGTGCATGATGGGAATATACAATCTCGTCAAGAACATCTTCATGGCTAGAATAAAATCAGAGCTCCTGGGGAGCAGTGGAACACAGTTGTATTTCATACTTTTGACCCAAAATGGGATGATCAAAAATTTCGGAAAGCTACAAGGAAGACATTAGTTACCCTAATTCTTCATCATTAAATATTGCTAGGTTTTTCTTTAATTAAATGGTCAAAACCTAGTAATTTTCATGCCTGCCTTCACTGTAAATCTTTATAGGCTTTTTCCCCCTCCCTTAAACTGCCTTATATTAAAAAATTGCGATCTGTAAAGTCGCTATTTTGAAGAAGAGGGGCATTTTGTGTATTACACTAAACCTTTTGCTGAGAGATCTGGACTTTTGCCCTAGTCCTACTGCTGCTACAGATGCGTCAAGGAGCATCACTACTAACTTTCATCAGCAGTAAGAGAGAGAGAAGATTTCCTTCTGCTCATCACTATTTTCATTGAAAACATGTTGGAGCAAAAGAATAAAGTGTTCTATACAACAGGATCATGTTGTGTTTAAACCCCTCGGCTCTACTATAATCAAGTTTTATTACACCAAAACAGGCCATCTTCATATCTGGATGCACCACAGAAGTTTACGGAAGGCAGGGGGTGGAGAGAAGAGGGTGTGAGGCTTCTCCAAGGTCTCTCTTTGTTTCCCCAGACTCAAAGGATACCCCAAGCCTTCAGCTGCAACACTGCTGCTTAACCCTATGTGTATCCCTGGAAACTTCTTCAAAGCAGTCCAAAGCGGGGCAAACAAAGGCTAACGTTCTGCCAATTAGTCTCTTTCCAGCAGACTAGATCCCTACTTCCTTTGAACAAAAGGAGACTGTTTCTTTAAGGATTATTTAGCATTAAATAAACTTATTAAATTGTGCTGGTAATCAGAGGGACCCATTAATTAGAATGGAGGCCAGGAACAGCTGTTGGCCATTAACAGGAGGGCTGGGATCTACCCTCAGAAAGATGTCACCAGGTCTCTCTGCAGCTCAGACCAACCCCATCTCTAGTTCTCACCTTCGCTGAGAAACATTAACTGCTGCAAGTGGCCATATAAATGCTGAATACAACTTCCCCGCAAGCAGTACAAATAAACCTGATCTCCTCCCTCACTATGCTATTTGCAAGATTACTTTAAAGTTGTTTCCAGAAAGGGGAAATAAAGAAGCCAGGGAAAAGAGAAATAATCAGTCTCAAGCTCCATCTAATACCAATAGGCCAGGTCACCAGGGCCAATGCCAGTAGCTCAGTTTCAGATGAAGGTTATGTTATGGGAAGCGCAAAAGGCACTCACGCATCCTGGTTTCCAATACTACAACAAATCTATTTTTCCTGTTTATGCTCTAAAAGCAGCTGAATTTGTTTTGACCAGCGCACTGTCACCCTGTCTTAAGACCACTTCCTAAGCTGACATCCATCAGCCACACCAGCAGCTGTTTACAAAAATGGACAGGCAGAATTAGATTTTCCTGAAAGACAGACATTTTTCTTGTCACCTTAAATACTTCCTCCGGACCCAATTTTTTCAGGAGCATTAGGAACAGAAGTAATTTTCTAACAGCTACACAGGGATAAAGAAGCAGTGAGACCTGCATCCAGCTGTGAACATGCAGTATACAGAGGTAAACAAAAGATTTACCACCACATTTGTTTCTAAGCTATCCAGAGCAGCAGAGTATATCCAAACCCCCGCACGATAAAATTTCTAGAGTATGCGTAACAATATAAATAATCACTTCTTGACCACAATGTCTCCAAACTGTGGTTCGCAGGCAAGCAGAAAATGGAGAAGAGTGTGGGCATGCAATCCCGACACCCCTTGTTCACAGCTAACAGAGAACCAAAAGACCATCCAAATGGAAAGTGCTCTCCTAATTTAAGCATCCTATTAAAAGGAACTGCCATCTTCCAGATGCTTAAAGCTACAGCTGCATTATAGACTTTTAATGTCATGGCAGCAAGAGCAGGTAGCCTAAGAGTAAGGTATGGATCATACCACAAACAAATACAGAGCAAGAAGCACTCGCAGCTTCAGGAGTTCCTTTGCCAGGCTGCAGTTCTGGGTACGCAGTTAAAGAGCAGCGCAGGAGGATTATGCAATTAGGTGGGGAACTCATCACGCAATCGTATTCCAGTACAGGACCTACTAATGCCATTAGAAACAAACCCCAAGATGACCGAAGCTGAAAGAAGTGATACAACCCTTGTTACTACCCTGACAATTCCTGTTTCTTTGCAAAATTCCAGCCCTTTAAAATATTACTTCCATCATTTCTCTTCTCCTCTAAAATCTCACTGCTTGGACTTTTGGGAAGGGAACTGGACAAAGTTATAAAGCCTACAGACTTATATGAACAACCCAAGGGCAAATACAGCACTGGAGATGCTTTAAAAATAGTTACAGATGAGGTCCGGTGCTGAACTACAAGGTGAGCAAACACCCACAGGTCTTTACATCAGCAGATGTAAATCATCACATTACTGCCAAAACAGAAGCCAGGAGCACAGCCACTCTGGAACAATACCTGCTCCATGGAGTTATCTATCACAACACAAGAAACCAGCAGTAATGTACGTTTATAGCCCAGACTTAAACTGTATTGACACGGTTTCTGTCAACACAAACAAGGCTCAGCAACTAATAGGGCTCACCAGTAAAAGCTAAAGTACAAAGTCTAACTTGCGCTGTCATTAAGCACTACAACCATTTCACGTGTTAAAAGTTCATAAAAAAACATTTTGTCAAGAGGTCAGATTTCTTAGTTCAGTCTGATGAATCAATGAAAGAAACAGGCAGGACTAATGTTACGAATGACTTGTTCCTAGAAGGCTACATTTATTCTTTTTCACATACAGCCACTTATCTAGGCTATTCAGACACAGCTCAAAGTTATTCAGCATTCTTCAACGCTGACCAGCCTGCTTGGCAGCCGAGCACCTTCCCATACAGAACCAACACATCCCAGTAACACCAGGCCTCTGGCTCCTCAGAGACAAAGTGATGCTCCAGTCTGAGATACGAGGCGCAGGGGCTCACCCAGATAAACCCATTTTTTCCTAAAACACCAAAGGAGCAGCAACCTCTTGCTCAAATAGAGCCAACACCAGAGAACAAAGCAGGCTGTGGCATGTGTTCAGAAAACACTAATGTTAGCAAGCCAGAGGCTCCACATGAAAGAAACTTCTCCTTGTGCTCCAGCACGTTTTTTCAGAATGAGAAGCAGACATGCAATATTTTCAGCCTTTGTATCAGAGAGAAAAAATGATTTTCAAAATGAAGTGCTAGGCAGCAATTTTGCTTATTTCCTCAGTACTCCTGAACATATCTGTGGGGGACAGAATCACCTGCAGGGCTACCTGTGTCAGTAAAAATACTAGAGGAAATAGGAAAAGGAAGACATAGCCACATTTATTTTTTTTTTATAACCTACCACAGGAAAAGGTGAGCTCTTTGCATATATACAGCAGCAGATAATACAGTTTAAACGCTTCTTTAACAGTGCATATCACTAGATTTGTAAAAAAGAAAACACCTGTTCTAACATTTTTGTTGTTACTGCCACAGATAAGAAACTAATAACTTGCTTTAAAATTGTAACACTCCATAAAATATTAACTCATTACAGTTACTAGTAAATTATTCTTTGGTTGTGGCCAATGTTAAATGCGCCAGAGATTTAAGAATTCTCAAAGAATAATTATAAAAAAAGCTAAGCCTAATACGGGAAGTTTCCTTCCAGCTTGCATCAACTTACAGCAACACCTTTTCTCCTTAAAATTCATGTACAAAGCAATCAGAACCCTTGACGGCAACTCAACTACTGTGCTGTGACCACTACACGTGGAAAGGAGCACATGTAATACTGTCCCTATACACTGCCTGCTCTCAGAAAATACGGATCATCAGGGAAGAACAGCTTTACTATGGATATCTGGTACTCTAGAAATGGGCTCCAACACAGTTCCAATAAGCATATCCTCCTTCCTCTCCCCCACCTCAACTAGCGTAGAACAAGATTTAAATTACAGAATTTCTTTGCCAATTCCCACAGTTCATGAACTAAGAAAGAATTGCTTCACATTAATAACACTAATGCCTAGGAGCCCTGTGCTATCTCTAGATAAGACTAAACAACACAAGGAATCTTGTATGAACTTTCTGTACACAGAAAGATGCATTCATTTCTCTCCTTAAAGCAGACAACTGCCTCCACAGATGAATTTCAAGAGCTGCATCCACTAGATTGACTAATCATGGCCAGCTTACCTCCATCATCCAGGGGCCGTTTCTGCACTCCATAACCGTAGACTGATGGGTCCACAAGTGTTGTAGAGTTATTCAAGTGAGGAATATCTCCAATTTTAGCAGCAATCTATAAAACCAGGGGATAAAAGCATGGTTAGCATACCTGAAGTTTCAGCCAGCACAGCCAAACACTCTTCCAATAAGGCATTTACCCTAGTTCAATCTTCTCTCAGCTATTTACTATATAGGTGGCTTTATAACAGTTCAAAGACATCAGTGCTTCATTTGTAAAGTAAACAATTTTCTGCTTGCTTTTAATATTTGTTTAATTAAGAACGCATTCACCCAGTTCCTCTTCCTGATCATAAGTAGGTATTTACTCCCTAGAACATTATATTCAGGTTTGTTCACTCAAACAAGCTGACAAGCTAAATCTTGCAAAGAGAAGAGTTCAAACTAGCTCACCAACTTTGTCCCGGAGAGGCTGCCATCGTACCCGTGTAGGAGGACACATGCTTCCTCCTGCATCTGTGCATACCCAGATACATAGAAATGCACACCCAAACATCAGTGGGGGGAGCAGAGGGAGAAGAACGTGAAAATACACAACACAAGGACAGGTTTGGGAACTCCTCCTCAAAGGGACTGAATCACCCTGTGTTTACCGTACGAAGAATAAGCCAGTGGGCAAACTGTTAGCCCTGAATTAGTTTGCATTTCCTGCAGCGGTCAATACAGCACGAACGCGACCAATGCTGCCTGCGCCTCTGCTTCCACCCCTTACGGGGTAACAGCCATTCCTTGCCAAGCCAGAACGCAAGGAGGATATTTACAGGAAAGAAGAGACAGTCAGGTATCACAGTAAGGGGACCAAGGTAAGCAAATAAACTAGGTGAGAGAGAGACCTAAACAGCACTTAATAAAAGTGAAAAGTTAAGCTTGTCTCTAATGACATTTGGGAGACATCTGTTTAGAGAGACACTGACAGAAGCGAGCTCTTTTGCCAGTTCTCCCAGCTAACTGATGTAAACCCACTCTAGAAACATACAGGTGCATTAGTTCGGTCCTGCACCCCAGTTAATACCCCCGTCAGGGACAGGCAAACTGCAGTCTCACAGCAGCCCCCACCTACATAAAGTACTTTGCTGTAATAAGTAAGTGCAGAACAAAGCGGTTACAGAAAAAAAATATAAAGCACAGAGTATTCTACAGCATTTGCTTCCTTTTCCAGCAAAAAGAAAACCATTGAATAGGATCTCTACTGAGAGTCTGATCTCACTCTATTATAACTGGGATTTCACCAGAGAATAAGCAACAGGAACAGATGAAAGAGTATTTTACACAGATCTTTCTTAAATGAAGACAAGGGCAAATGACAAATAGAACTAAAGATATTTCTCAAATTTGAGTTTTACTGCAACAGAAAGACATCTAAAGTAACTCTGTTGACACTATTGGCTGCTGCAGTGGAATAAACAACTGCCCAAGATTCAGAACCACAGGGTACTGAAAAAAAAGCTATTTGAAATAATCTTGAAAGATTGAGGGCACTGCTTTTAGAAAGAGAATTGAAAACGTTCTCTTCAATGCCTTGCATGAAAAAGGCTCCAAGTTTTGACCGTTTTCTTATAGTCCATTCCCTCCTGTCCTCTTTTAGAAAGTCAACAACTTTGTTGTGTCGGAAATGCCAGGAGCTAGAGAATAAAAATCTTTCTGCAGGACCAGCACAGTGATCGTGCATCAAAGCTTTGATGACAAGCACCTTGTATATCAACATCTCCAAAAACTAATAAGGTCATAGAAAACTGATTCTGAAAGCATTAACATCGACGACCCCTTGGCCACTCCATGCTAGGGAGTGCCAGGTGATGCCTTGCTTTTTTATTGAAAGCTGTACTACATCCACGGTTCCAGCCCTTTGCCCACATCCCTTATGTTTGGGATGCAGAGGATTTTAACGAAGGTACAAAGAGCACAGATGTGCTCTGTCTACTTCAATGCTGAAAAATAAATTTAAAAATTTATAACAAGCTATTACCAGCTTTTACATAATAACTTACAAACGTATGCCAAAAGGAACAGGGTCAGGTATAAAATACTCTGGCACGTTTTGGAACATTTGATTTAAACATGTCCTTCATGAACCCTCCTGCTCTTAGTAGTTACTTACTTGAAAAAAAACTAAGCTGTAGGAACTGATAGCTGATAGTTTGGAGCTGAAATCACACACCATGAACTCAAGGGAAAGAAAAAAGTAGTCTGTGGATAGCAGAGGGTGGCCTACAAAAGGAAGCTAACATGAAGCACAAAGGTCTGCATGAACAGATCACTGGCACTAAGGCTGCCTGCTCCCAGGGCAGGAGAGCTCTGCAAACCCCTACTTGTGCTTAGCACACAATTATCGCCCTGGCACAGAACCCTCCAAGTAAAGGGCAAATAAGAAAGTCAAAACAATTTTTACATTATCAGCTTTTGGGAAATTTTCCCCTTTTTTTTTTCCCTCCCCTCCTCTATTTAAACTTGCACCCTTATCTCTAAAGCCTCCCAGCTGCCACCGGATTACACGCAGACAACACACCACCTCATTACAGCAGGAAAAAATACCCTGCAAAATTAAGAGCTCAGCTTTTAACGTAAATGTAGCAGTTAAAATACATTTTAACTTCTTATGTTCAACTTAAAATGGGAACCTCAGTTTCTACTATAGGTTCACCAGGGAGATAAGCACAAAAGTTAGAACACAGCAAAAGTAAGCAAGCCTAGTTCTTATCTGACTAAATGACCTTGAGTAATGTACTGCCAGCCAGTGCTTTTGTCCCACTATGTCAGTCTTCATTTTTTCCCCCCCCTTTTTTTTTTCTTTTTCTAAACCCAACACATCTATTTTAATAAGCTCTGAAATAGACAGGAAAAGAGCATCACTACCACAGAACTGTTTCTGCTTCTAATTTCCCTGAAATAAAGCTCTCTAATAAACACTTTAAAGGAGGCAGCACAAACCTAAGCTACAAATTGCAATGATAAAGCCAAGAAAAACCAACAAAGTTGTGAGGGATACATGTTTTCCTATACCTTGCACTTCTGTCCTCCTATAACACCCTTTAAAAATGGTGTAATACCAAAACACTTTTAAATATAAAGTTTCTTTGCTGGGCACAGTAGGACTCAAACACCATCATCTGTAGAATTCAGCTTTCGAGAGCAAGGGCCTAGCTTCTGGGAAGAACCTCTCATGCTGTCCCGCAAAAGAACAGCAACCGATAAAATCACCAATTCTAGGTATTAGCAGGATATAAAACAATAAGGTGTTGTTATCTGACCTCTCGAGACAGTTCTAATGCTTCTGCTACTCTTCCCAGTCATCAAGCAGAATACTCAAGTTTGCATGACAGCTATTTCTCCAAAGCTCTGTAGGAAGCAGCAAAACCATCAACAAACGTTTAAGTTTCATGTCGCAGGTGATTTTCCTAAATACCAGAGTAACCGCAAAGCCCTAAATCTATTTGAGGATGATCTGAAAAAGTACTCTGCAAGGGGACAGAGAAACATAAGTCTTAAGACACCCTCCATCCCCAGAGAAATTCGGAGTTAGAGCCTGATAATAGAAAGGGATTTTAAACATACAGCCTGTTGACTCTCAGTAAGTCTCAGGATATTCATCCACTTTCAGGGTACCCAAGATGGCACACTACAGGCTTACGCAGCCACAGCCTTTCCTCTTCAGAGCATACCCAGAAATTCAGATTCAGAGAGATGTATGGCAGGTTACAAGAAGAATAGCACATGTATGAAGAAGGAATCAGTAAGTGCTGCAAACGCATGCGTTCTGTTGAAAATGAGACTGCCAAGGAGAACAGCAGAGGGTAAGAACTAAGCAAGACACTGTTTTGTCAATAAGAACAAGACTCAAGGACAGTCCAATAGAAATCCATTTTCGTCCAAAGTACAGGCAGCTCTGCTTATTTTCTGATCCGATTACTCAAAAGGGGAGCAAACATCCCCTCTTCTCTCCCCCCCCACAAATGCCACAGAAGAAAAGCCACCCCGCCTAGGAGCAGCTGGACAGATCAGTCACCACCTATGATCCATAAACTCACTTGAGGTGTGGTGCAGAAGATGCAGGACAGATCACCTCAATGCCCCAGCATTCAGTTGAAAAAGTAATTTTTCATACATCTCAAATATTTAAGAGTGCACAAAAAACCGAAGCAAATCCAGCACAAACACTGAAAGCAATGTACAACTCATTTCTTTCAAAGGCATTCCAGATTCCTACTCTTATGTCACCTCACACCCCGGTGACTTTGAGGAATGCAGTTACTGTTATTGATCACGAAAGTCTTCCCTGTCCCGAATTCTTTAGTTATTAATAACTAAGCACTGTATTCCACACTCCGATTTTAGTTTTATGGTTCTCATGAGAACTGAATTTAGTAAGTTTGATTACTAGTCTTAAGTGTAAGATTAAACTCTGAAAGAGTTCAAACGTCATGGCAGGGATGTCATAACAACCCACGAAGCCAGAAATACAACTGAATTTTTTTCCTCTGCTCCCTCCCCCCTTTAAAGCAAAAGTAATATTCAGAAAAGGCTACAGCATTGGCCAGAAGTAGTATAAAAGCTGACATCTACATACCAGATCAGCATAGTTCAGGCAAATACAGCATTAAACACACTTGGTGAAAGCTCTGCCATCACCTCCAGAGAAGTATTAGGTGTAACGGCCTTTATATCCCACCTGACTCTCAGCCAGGAGGTTCCATCACAGATTGGGTGGCGAGGCAAATATCCATCCACTGAGCAACGAAGACCATCTTCATTCACATTTGGCAACAAGTGACAATTCGGTTCTGCCATTCTGTGCAGGAGAAGACTACCCATTCCCTTACAAAGCCTCTACAGAACTAGATTAAATCAAGTACTTTTGCAGGGGGGGGGTTAATATTTTAGCACTTGCCAACAGTTCTTTTCATCCCTCAAATACTAATGCAAAAAATCACATTCAACAGGCAGCATACAACTCACTGCACAAAAATGTAGGCCACTACACTGCCACGAACACGTGCAGAGCGCACGTTTCCCAACACACTTGTTTCCAGCATGAAAGATAGCAGGAAGGTTGCTACGCTGCAGCGCCTGACCTGAAGTTGGCAGCTTAGAAGATTTTGAAATCTTCCAGTTCAGACTAACTCAAGTCGTAGGCTCATGGAAACCCAACATATTCTTTCAAGTATAATGAACTTAAGAACAGCAAAATCAGAGTAAGCATAGCTAGGCTGCAGCATTATTTAATATTCCATCTCCTTCATGTGTGGGTTAGGGGACCTCACAGACTCACCCTACAAACGTGATGACGGCACCCACACAGCAGTGATTCAAATCAGTTTTCAGTTAGCGCTATGTTTTAGCCTAGCACCATCCAAAAAAATATCACTTTCACATTTAACCTGTTACTGATCAGATGAGTGATACATTCTCACAAAATAGTTTGAACAGGCTGCAAATGACAAGCAAATAATTATTTTCTTTTACATAATCAGGTTATTCGAAGATTATTCAACTGCTAGCAGGCGATAATACTACCAGATATTCAACGAGAGGCCTTTGGTAACAGAAGACCAGGTCAAGACAAACACGGCTGCAAGACCTCTCAATTTAACTGCATCACCTGGGCTAACAGCAAAGCTTTCAGACATCACATACCATCAAGGCCACAGCGCTTTGTCAGACATTGAAAAAAGAGATGCATGGCCTCATCCAGGAGGCAGCTAACACATAACTGGCCTACTGAAATGCTGAGAAAGAAATCAAGAACCGAAGAACAGCTTGTGATCTCCTGTGGGAAGATGCAAAGTGTTCATCTAGAACAGCGAGCGCCTCTGTACAGGTTGGTAAGACTGCAAAGAACAGGGACTTGCTGCCATTCTGATTCACCAGCGAGCTGCGAGCAACAGTAAGGCACTTAAGTTCCAATAGAGCGATTCCTTGAAAGGTCTTAGAGTCCAGCTTAGTTTCTTCAGAAGTTTCTCAGTGAAATGAGAAAAACAAGTCTGGGCAACAGAAGGAGATTTCTCCCACCTGGCCTGTAACATTGGAAAGAATAAAGTCAGGGTCTTTAAGTGCCAGCTGGGCTGTGGTCCTGGTATTTGGCTGCATTACATCTTGTTAAGCTGCAGTTACTAAACACAAGTGCAACCTGTTCAGAGATGGAATAAACACCTGTGACAGACGCAGAACAAGAGATGTGATGAACAGTCGCAAAATCTACGCTGTGAGAAGCGGTTTCTTGTTTCTGGAGCCACTTTCCACAAACCGAGAAGCACCCAAATATTTAGAATATTGTGTATTGAAGACAAAGGTGTTGATTTCTGCAGGTCTGGGCGCTTCCACTGAAATTTTCCATTTCAGCGCTGCATGAGCTCAGAGATTCCATTGGGGAGCGCTTTACTCCCCCCCCCTCTCTCCCTCTCAGGAGGGAATGCAAAGCTCCCCCTCTGACAGGGGTTCAATTAAAGCCTCGTTTAAAAAACGAATTAACATTAAGCTCACACCCACCCATTGCAAAGTGCAGGAGGACAGCTTCGCAACGAGAGCTCCCGCAGGCTGCAGACAGCCTCCCTCCCCACAGAGCAGCGTTTTCTGCCCTGTCACAAGCCCCGGTCGCGACCCACGCTGGAGGGGCCTGTCAGAGAGCCCGGCCGCCGCCGCCCCCCGGCCTGCCCCTCTCCTCGCCGCCGCCGCCGCCCCCCGCAGGGGACAGCCCCGGGGCTCCCGAGAGGGGCTGCCGGCTCCGTCCTCCGGGAGAGGGGCTGCGAGGCCGCGGCCCTGCCCCCTCAGGGCGGCTCCGCGCCCCGCCTCAG
>VYZM01007687.1:271861-282241 GCA_013398915.1 Dromas ardeola | reverse complement strand
CCACCTCCCTCCTCTCCTTCCCCCCTCTCTCCTCCCCATCACCCCCTCCCTGTGCCTCTCAAAGCCACCATAATAGCAGCTTGTTTGGCACTTCACTTGGTCTCAATGAGAAAATTCCCCCCTCTCCCTCTTTTTGCCTTCGTTATTTCCAAACCCTGCAATAGCTCCTTTGCTCAGGGCTGCGGGAAGTGCCCATTTTTCAACATTTTTCTTTGGCTTATGTTTGTCATCCTCTGAATTACCGCACCGGGGAGTCCAGTCAGCCCGACACCGGGCCCTGCTATTCACGCCTCTCCTGCTCCTTGAGATCATGTCGGGAGAAATTAGTTATTTATTTCGAGCACCACCACCGCGATGCACTTCACTGCAGAAGTGTTTGTTTTGATCCCCCCGCAGAAGAGGAGGCTCCGCGGGGAGCGCCGGCAGCGCCGGATCGGCAGGGGACGCGGTGAGGGCAGGGCAGGGTGCGGGCAGCCCCGGGGGCTCCCAGGAGAGGCGTGAGCATGGAACGCCCCAGTGAAGATGTGGCTCATGAGAGGGGTCCCCACCACACTGAGATGTTTCTCCGAGGCTTCTCCTGGAGCAGATGCTCTCTGCAGGTCCTGAGAGCATCCAGGTGGTGTTGTCCCATCAGGAAACCTTGTTGTCCGTGGGTTTATCCCTAGGTCACACATGCCATGCTGAGATGGATCCCAAGACCGTGTGGCGCCGGGGGAGCATCCCACCCCAAGGTGGCCATGACTGCACCAGGGAGTGCAACCCAGGAGGCTCTGCCAAGCACTGAAAGATTGGGCAGGTTTGGTGGCTGGAGGAAGAAACCCTGCTCGGGCACAGCCCACGGTCACCAAACATGGTCCCCAGCCCCACTGTCCTGCCCACCCTGGCCCCCTTCGCAGAGAGGGCAGCCAGACTTTGGGGCAAGGGGAGTGTGGACCAGCAAACGTTCACCAGCTTGGAGAGAGTCACAGATGGCAGGAGATGGGAAGGACGCTGCCTGTCCAGGAAAAACCCGTCCTTGGAGGTTGTAACCCACCTCCCCTTCTCCCCGTGCCAACGTCAGGAGCCAGCGAGTCCCATCGCTGAGCCCACCAGTGCAGATCAGGCTGGCATTGCCGCAGCTCCGCAGTCGCCCTGGCAGTGGGGATGCTGGCAGCGCCCCTGAGCCCTTTCCCTGTGGAGGTGCCGCGGGCACCAGTGGCTTCAGGCTGCGGGGAAGGGGCCCAGGGAACTGCGGCTTTAAAGAAAGAAGAGGAGCAGCGGGAGGAAGAAAATGCAAAATTGGCCCAGTGGGTAGACCTGCTATTTAAGTGCAGTTGAGAAGCGAGCGGGAGGAATTACAGGAGAAATGATAGTGCCCTGACAGCTGCCATTTCCCACCGCCAGTCTCCCCTAATGGAGTCCTAATGTAGTGGTGGGCTCTTCACTGACAGCCCAGCCCGAGACAGGGCTCGTCTTTGTGCTGGTGACAGATGGGACAGTCCGGCAACAAACCTGCAATCCTCTGATTTCTGCCGGTGCTGGCTCAGCTTAACCCCTTCTTCCCCTGGCACCCACTCACTGCCCAGGTGTGTGGCTGGCGCGGGGTCCAACATGCCCCTGGGGTCCTCCACCAACCCGCTGCGGGTCTGGCAGCAAAGCAAGGCGCTGGGAAGAGGAGGCAGCTGCCCGCAGCTCCCTCCGCATCGCTCGGCTGCTGCTAGCTGGGGCAGCGTGGCAGAGGCTCAGCCTGGTCACCAAACCCAGCTGGAGCAGGCAAAAACACGGCTCACTCCGGGGAAAACAAAAAGCCAGACCCCGCTCTGGCCGGTTCCCGGTGCCACTCTGCCTGTGTGACATTTCAGCGGGCAGGTGAGTGCAGGCAGGTGTGCTCTGTGGCACGGCACCCGCCGGGAGGGCTCTGGGCTGCCTGCCCGGCACAGCGCCCACCAGGAGCCCCCCGCTACCGCTGGCTGCCAGCGCTGGCACTGAACCTCCTCATCTGCCTCAAATTAGCCCCAAGCCAGTGTAGGATTAGACAGTTTTAAGCTAAACGGTGTGACAGTTTCCCCCTCAAGACCAGGCTCTGACTACACGCCGCTGGGCTCCTGCTCCCTGGGACACTGGGGGTGGCAGCAGGAAAAGCTGCCAGAGTTTTCCTGCAGGAAAATAAATGCAGCTACTCCACGCACTTGTCTGTCTGCTGGGGGGGAAAGGCCGGGCATGCTGGGGGACCCTCTGCGGCAGAGGGATGGGCAGTGGGATGCTCTCTCCTCCGGGATGCAAAGGGAGAGATTAACCACCTGCTGATGGCTTCTCCCCCATCCCACAACCAGGACGGACCCTCCCTGGGAGGGGTGTTTAGATGTTTCTCTGTCAGGCAAAGGTTCAAGCCCCTCTGCCTCCTTCCCCGCATGGAACATCTCTCACTCTGACCCTCTCTGCCCGCCAACGTGTATCTGGGCCTCCATTCCCTCCGATGAAACCCACCAGCATCCTTCCGAGCTGCAAGACATGGGGCAGCCAAGTCTTCTCAGCCTTCAGCACCCAGAGCCATCACCCCGGGATCACAGGTACCGAGCAACAAGTCACCAGCCTGGTGGGGTCCCAGCACTCTCCTTGTCTCCCCACCGTGAGCTCCCATCCCACCGGCAGCGTGCCTGCCTGCTTTCCGGCTCGGACAGGAGTCAGCAGGTAGGACAGAGAGCTCCAGGCATCCCTGCTGGCTCCATCAGCTCGTCCATCCCTCTGCAAAGAGGGGTCCTGAGCTGAGCCCGCTCCCAGCTTTGCCACCACCCTCTCCAGCCCATCTAGACCTACCCAAGGCCACAGGGAACAGAAAAATCCCTATCCTGCATCCCTGCCCCACCAACCCCTGGGACGCAGCTGAGACCCCGGGACCGATCCTGGTGGATGCTGAGGGTCCCCGTCACCCTCTGCTCGGTGGGGAGCCCCAGCTCCCGGCAGCATTGGACCCTCTCCGGCAGGAAAGCGCAATGCGGTGCGCGCAGGTCCTCGGCACAATTAGCCAACAAGTGGCTGTTTTGTGAGGGATTGTTGCTGATGTGTTTTAAGTGGCTTTCTGAGTGGAAAATGTGAGGCGCTGGAGAGGCCGGCAGACAAAGAGGGGGATGCATTAGGTTTTATTGGTCTGCTTCGCACACATCTGACATCACTCCACGGAGCAAGTTCTGCCCGGCTTTGGGGAAAATGAAAAATAAAGCAAGAAAAAGGGGCTGAGGGTACAGGGGTGGGGGGGAGAGCCAGCGATTCAAGCAGGCAAGTGTGGGCTTAATAGCAGGAGACACTGGAGCAAACTCTGTCAACCAGATGGGACCCGGGTGCTGCGGGAGGAGAGGGGAATTAGCCAACCCGCGCTTTGTTCCAGCAGAAAGCGCGGCCCTCTCCCCCCAGGAGCTGCCTACGTGTGATATAATACAGCCCCTTTCAGCCGCTAAGCTGGCCAAGGACAAAAGTCACCGATAAATAGCAAGAGGGTGAGGCTGAAAGCAAAAGGCAGAGTTGCCAAGAGCCCCTGCTTTCTCCTCGGGCCGCCCGTGCTGCCGTGCATCTGCCCTCGGCTACTGGTCACTGGCGTGGGGACCCGTGGGCACGACGGTGGCCATGCCATGGGACGGGGCTGGGGACAGGAGGGGTTTTGGAGGCACGGTGTCTTCAGCAGGGGCAGTTGCAGCCTGCGTGGTGTTCAAGGGTCATCCCCATTTTCTCTGCCTCGATTCCCTTAGCCAAGCTGTAATCCCAAGGCCCCCCGCGCCTCGGGCATCCCCCAGAGCACACAGGGAAGGGCTGGATGCTGCCGTCCTGGCTGTGTCTCCGACAATCCACTGCTTGGGCTTATTAAACCGACGTGCATCTTTTACCTTCACTTTCAGGATCCTGTAAAAACACCCCCAGCACCAAATAAAACAGTTCAAAACACCCTGGCCCCAGCCCTGAAGGCCGGGCAGCCAGAAGCAGACCCCACCGAGCGCTCTCCCATCTGCTCGCGACCGTCAGCATCCCTTGCTTTCTCTGCCGTTCATCCAGAGCCCGGTGAGCACCTTGCACCACCCCCTGCTGCTGCTACCCCCCTGCCCACGGCACCCTCCCACCTGCTGGGTGGGGGGCTCGAGGGCTGAAGCCACCCCGGCTCCTCGGGTTTTGGACCCAAAGGCATCCTGGCCATCACTCCCCGGCGCAAAGCTCAAGACCCACAAACATTTTCTGGAAGAAGGAGACCCCAAACGCCCCCGGTCTGAGCTGGCACCCCCAGATTGGGGTCTCCCTCCCCTCCCAGCCCCCTGCGGGGACCCAGCCCAGCCAAGCACTAAACCAGCCGTGGCGCTGTGCAAACAAGCGGGACCCCCCGTCCCCTCTTTTCCCCCCCTGGGAGGGGTCTTCCTTGCTCTCGCAGAAATATTGATCCAGATAAACCAGGGAGACGCATTAGGTGCCCCGGGGGGGTCAGGAGATCAGTGGCTCAGCTGGCCGCCTGCCAGCCCGTGCCCACGGGGTCCAGGATGGGCAAGGGGAGAGCTGGGGGCCTCGGGAAGACCCTTACGCTGCTGAGGGAGCCGGGGCCAAAGTGCTTTCGCCAAGGGGAGGTAAAACAAATCGATGAGGGGCCGCCGTGACACGCTGACCCTGGCGCTGAGCCGTGGTTTTAACGCGTGACAGTAAATCTGGGTGGGGGGCTCAGAGGCAGATGGCTGGAGGGGGGAGGCGAGACGGGGCACTTGCTGATGGGACGAGGGAAGGGCAAGGGCTCCCGACCTGAGTGGAGGCCGGCAGAGCCCCCAGGGAAGGGTGAGGAGGTGGGAGAGGGCAGCTCAGACACTGACATGGGGATGGGCGATGCCTCTGCCATGACCAGGATGCCCATTGTAGCCGAGCATCGCTCCCGAGTGGTCCCTCCTGCCTCAGCACATGCCCTGGTCCAGCCGGCAGGGCTGCAGAGACACCCCAAGGCTTTCTCTCAGCCCATTTCCATCCAGCCAAGGGGAAGCGTCCCCTCCGAATGGAGGTCTTGCTTTGCAGCCCTGGGCTCCTCGCTCCCATCTCCCATCTCTCACTCCCCACTGAAGCCAGAGGAGAGGGCAGGAAGGCACCAACGGCCGCGGATCTGGTTACCTGTGGCCAACAAAACCTACCTGTCCCTTCCCAGCAACTCCCCCTGCCCCCTCTCCGGGGGGATGGACAAGAAGGACCCCCCTCACCCTCCCCGAGCATCGCCGAGTCGCTGCCCACCGCGATCGAGTGACCAGATGGACAGTGGGCTCGCACCGCAGCCTCCTCTGTGGGTCACTTGTCCCCCCTCCCGAGCCGGCTGAGCTTTGACGCTCTGTCCCCCCGGGGCAGCCTTTTGTCAGGGGCGCGCAGAAGGGCCCCTGTGTCCCTCTGATCCCCGCCGGCCCCACGGCAGCGCGTCCCCGGCCGGAGCATAAAGCTGGCTTTCAGGGACACGGCGTTGGGAAACTCCCAGGGAAGGAGCAAGGGAGCTTCTTGTTAAACGGGGAGACAAAGCCACCTTGTTAAGGGGTTTACAAAGGCGCCCATCTCCCCCTTGCCTGGGAAGCTGGCGGCCGGCGACTCCCAACAACACCGGGGGGATGGCTTTCCCTCAGAAAGATGGAAGCAGTTAATAGCCGTGCTGTGCTGCAGCCCTGTGACCCATGTGCTCCCACGAACCCGCTCGGAGCCACGTCTCTGAAGGAAAAGGAGGACCAAATGCTCATCACGGGGCGTTCCTGTGGTTTTCCCGTGAGTGTGCCACCGGTAGTAGTGTCCCTGCTTGGGGGAACCCCATCCCTGGCACTGCTGAACCATTACCAGCACCCAGGGACCACAGCTTGCCCCAAATTACATGATACTGGATAGCACAAGAGGATTTTCTCCCCCTCCTTTGGGAGAAGTGGGCCGGGGTCCTCTCCCACACACCCCACAGAAGGGGAGATGGAGCCCTAGGAGGGGACACGATGGGGACAGTCCCACAGGCACAGCCAACACAAGACCTCCCCAGTTTTCCATCACCCCTTTTCCTTGCATGGACCCAGTGATCCCTTTCTCCACCCAATAAAATGAAGTTTAAGCAAAAGCCCAGCAGCCCCACAGCTGCTCTGTCCCCATGGGAATTTTCTCTTAACACCCATCTTCTTACTGTCTTCTCAGGAAAAAATCCCTACCCCGAACAGCAGGATTTTGACACAACCTTTTTGGGACCTGATGGTAGCTCGGCCTCCGATGGGCCCCCCCAAGCCCCTGGGCCCCCCATTTTTCAGACCACATCTGGGGGCCCCTCACTCCATGGCCACCTCCGAGCCCCCAGGACGCGTTGCCCAAACCTGCGCATTGTTCTGAGTTGTTCTTGGCAACGCTTGCGCTAAAATCCACGTGCATATTAAACCTTAAACCCGGTAATTACCTCTACCTCCAGAGAAATGGGAAAATTGATTTTGACATAGTGATGCAGCAGGCTGCGGTAGCTGGCGTTGGTTGGTCAGCTTTTAAAAACCGGGACCCTCCCTGGGCATGTACAAAGCCCACCTGGGCACAACGGTCGGCGGGGCAGGGGAAGGAGAGACCTGCTCCTGCTAGAAATCCCTGGGGACAGGCAAAAGGGACCAAGCCCCATGCGGTGAACCCTGACAGGAAGCGAGCGCGTTGCCAAAAAAGCCAAATTAACATCAAGGAGCTTTCCCCCCTGCTTTTCCCTGCGGCACAGGCTTGCCTCCCACCTACGCTTGCAGGTGGCACTCTGAGGGGTCCACATCCCTCCTGGCATTGTCCCCACATCCTCCTCCTCCTCCTCCTCCTCTCCCTGGGGAAATGCCATCCCCGGGCGAGCGGGGCTGCAGGACATGTCACCTCCTCTGCTTTGAGCCAGCAGAAGTGAGCTGCCGCGGCCGCCCGTGCTGCGTGGTGCCACCCTGGGTGCCGGTCCTTTGCCGGGAAGCTCTGGCCATGGCTCTGCACCCCACGGGGCTGGGCTGGAGGCAGCTCTCCCTCGCCGGGACCAGCAATAAATTAGACTGCTGCAGCTTTAAAGAAGCGTGTCTGCTCCTTGGCTGGCTGCAGGGCTGGTGGCAGCGGGGAGAGCCAGAGGACACCTGCGGAGATCCTGTACAGCTGGGGAAGATTAGCCTTTTCCACTAGACAAGACCCATTACCATGTTCCAATATACCATCACTTCCGCTAGGAGAGCCTGCAGATGAGATATCGATTGCAGTGACCCCGGACAAGCCCTTCCCCGGAGCCTGGGATGGCAGCCGAGCGGCCCCACGGCGCAAAGAGGGGGTGCAGCTTCCCAAAGGCATCCCCAGGGACCCCCAGCCCCAAGGCAGCGAAGGGCTGCCTTGGAGCAGGCTGGAGCTCAAGTGATGGGTGACGCTGCTGGGGGGATGCGCGGAAGAGCTTTGAAGCCCAGCAGTGACCCAGGTCCCTTCCTGGGGTCCCTCCCGGCTCTCCTCAAGGATGGGGAGCCCCCAGCCCACGCTCACTGCCCTTACAGCCGGGTGGGTGTTGTAGAAACAAGCCTGCCACCTTAAAAGCCCAAAAGTTATCCCCAAAATACCTCTGCCAGGGAGTTAGCAGGTGGTTCAGGAACTGCTCACGCCACTCTGCTCGCCCACTGCTGCTCTCTCCTGCTGCGACACGAGGCTGGCGGCCCCAACCCCTAAAAATACCTCCCTGAGATGCACCAGGGGGAGAAGGGTGCTGGGAAACTGCAAGGCGGGCAATGATAAACCACCAAATCATGGGAACTGGAAGGGCTGGTGGTAATTATAGTAGTAAAGTAATTAAACACGTGGTATTTGACTCAGAGCATGCTATCGCTGCAGCCCCCAGTAGCTGCACCGAGGGGAAAGGGCAGGCACCTGCTGGGTCTTCTCTATCCTGCGACCCCACAGTTCTCAAGAGGTGTTTTTTCCTTCTGCAAGGTTTGACTTGGCTTTTCGAATACACTGAGCTCTGCTTTACCAGCACGAAGCGCTTTTCAGCCCAGTTGGAAGCAGGAGCTGGAAGCCGACACACGCTGCTCCTCCCCGGCTGACCACAGCCACATCCACCACCGTCCCCGAGAGCAGCCCGCGGAGCTGGAGCTGCCGCGGTAGGCAGCATCCCCTGCCCCCGGCCGGAAACATCACTGCACATCCCAGCGGGGGCGGCGAGACATGGGCAACGGGGCACCCTCGGGTCCGGGCTCCGAAGCGCCGCAGGACGAGCGCTGGAGGAGACGCGAGGCCTCAGAGTTAAATGGCTTTTTCCAGCTGATGATTTAAGCACCCTGGGGAGAAGTGGCCCAGCCCGTCCGATGAGCCCTTCCCAAGCACGTCTGGCGTTTCTCGTACATTGGGGAACATGAAACTTCTGCTGTGACATTTTTTTCTGTGGGTTTTTTCCCCCTCCCCGAAACAGACACCAGCTCCTCATTGCACCAAGCTCTTCCAAACTTCACTTTGCCAGTGGACACCTCTGCGGTGGCCAAGTCCCGTCGCTGCCAGGACGGGCAGGGGAGGTAACGCTTACAGCTTACAGGGCTGCCCATTGTCCCATGGGCCAGGGCAGCATCCTACCCCGGCATGCGGCAGGGCAGCAGCTCCGTTCCCATCTTGTTTTTTAGATGATCCCCCCAGGAGATGGCTCCTGATGAGGTTTCAAGGGACGCCGCTCACATGGGACCCCCACGTGAAGCTGCACTTTCAGCACAGACTGGCTGCTGAAAGCAATGGGGTGCAGGGAAGGAGGCGGCCCCGCGCAGCATCCCCCCTCCCCGCACCCCACGGGGGTCGGACAGGCTCCACCAGCCCAGAAAACCATTTCTCTCCCCTCGCCTGACAACCCTCCGCTGCTTTCTCCTCCCAAGATGGTCGCTGCCAGTAATAGCAGGGAAAGTCACATCCAAGCTGGGAAAATAACATGTTATTTTCCCAGCTGTGATGTCAGAGCTTATCACGCTCGCCGGCTCGGCAGCGGGGCAGGCAGGGCACGCCTGGACGTCCCCAAACGGCCACTGGGCCCGGCTGTCACCCCCGGGGGCTGCAAACGTGTTCTCCTTTTTGGTGGCGGCTCTGCTTTTGCTCCCCAAATGTTTTGGGAAGCGGCACATCCCAGCCGCCGGGATGGGGCTGCCCGGTGCCCCGTGGCCGTGCTGGCCACCCGCAGGATGCAGCATGGTGGGCGCATCGCTCCCAGCCCCGGAGAGCAGCTCTGCTCCCGGCCTGGGGACACCCACCGCAGGGACATCCCAAACCAGGTCCTTCCCCATCCTTGGCAGTGCGGAGCAGCAGCGCATCCTGGGCGTTTGCATGGGTTAGAAAGTGTTTTCTTTCTTTCCTCCTGCTTCTACCATACATTTCAGAGCAGGTCTCCCTCGCTGAGCCGACCGTGCATCCCGAGCCCCAGGGACGGAGGGACCCACATCCCACGCAGGTACGATGGGAGAGAAACCCGCTGCCCAGCCCAGCTCCAATCCTCCCACAACACCATTGGAAGATATTTTCCCTGTTTTTTTCCTTTTCAACAAGCCCCAGGTCTGCTCTTAAAACGCACTAAAATGATGACAAAAGAGGAAGGCTCAAATCCTCTTAACCCATCCCCGCCACCCAGCTCACCCCTCCGGACCGGCAGCGTGCGGGGCGATGTGCCCCGCTCCCCACCTTCACAAGAAGGTACCGACAAACCCCCCCCTCGTCCTTCAGAGGCACTTAATCCATTACAAATTTCACAAAGCCCGGCTCGGGGAAGCGCTGGGCCAGAAGAGCAAACAAACAAGGCAGGAATAAAGCCCGGCTCTCAATGAGCGGACCCAGCGCGTGGCTGGGTTTTTATTTCTTTCCTCACTTCTCCTCCGGCCAACCACTTTTTTTTTTTTTTTTCTTTTTTTTAAAATGATTGCATTTCACTTGCCGCCCGTAACAAAGCCATCACCTCCGCCGTGACTCCGGGGAGACGAGTTACAATTACAAATTACCACCACAATTAGTGCTAGTTCTTAGAGAAATTAGAAAGGGGAGCGGGAGGCCGGCGTGCGATTGATTGCTATTCATCCTGCTTTACGGTGACCTTGCTCTGGAGACGATGATATTCCTTCAGCCTGGAAACCGGATTAAAAAAAAAAATTAATTGTAAATTAACAGTAATAACACACATTTCCTTTCAATTAATTTAAGCAGAATGAGGGGGCGTGAAGAGCAGGCGTTTGTTAAGGCCTGTACAGTTTAATTATTTTTTTTTTTTCCGCGAGGTAATGTAATTAATTTATCTTAGAGGGGTGGGGGGACATGGCGGATGAGGGAGAACAAAGCAGTTAACAGGCAATGGAAAAATTAAGAGCCCATTATGTAAATGTGGCGTGTTTTACAGCCCTGGAGTTGGGGGGGGGGGGGGGGGGGTCGTGGAAAAAA
>VYZM01007687.1:242854-255211 GCA_013398915.1 Dromas ardeola | reverse complement strand
AGGCGGGGGCGGCCCCCCCCCCCCCCCCCCCGGCCCGCCGTGAAATTTCCAATTAGGCTGCAAACACACGAGACGCCCTCGGCCCTGTGGCTGCCATGCTGGCTGGGCGGCCGTGATCGATTACCTTGGGGTTCTCCAGGATCCCGGCTTCGTAGCTGCGGCAGGCAGGGAAGGAGAGAAGAAGTCACTGCAGCGCCTGCAACCCGCAACCCCAAAACCCACTGGGATGACCCCCCCGCTCCCACCATGCCATGAAGATGTGGGCAAATATGCATTATGGATCTCCAGGGGCTTTTAGCAGCAACCCTGCAAGGAGCACCTTGGCTTGGGAGAGCCCAGGGGATGGATGCTGGCACGTGGGACATGGACAACTGGGAAGAAAGGGATGCTGGAGGTTTTGGGACCACCTGTGGCCAGCACATGGTGGGGCAGCCGGGGACTCTGGAGGTGCGAAGGGCTGTCCTGGCCCCACAGGATGGGGAGATAGGGGCCCCAGGCTCTGGGTCCTCAACCCACGGGACCACCCTGCCCACCCGGCCTCTCACCTGATGTGCATGAGGTTTTCATCCATGCTCCAGGGCGTCTGGGGTGTCACAGGCACCGGGATCCCGTGTTTCTGCCAAGAAAAGCGGAGCGGGGCTGAGCCAGCCCCTGGGGACAGCCAGCCCCCACCGGCACCAGCTCCTGCCGGGATCAGCCCTGACCACGCAAAGGCACAACCCACAGCCACCAACAAGACAGCACGGAGCAAGGTGGACATCTGTGTCCCTGACCCTGGGCAGCATCAGCTCCCACCACGAGGGCCACCTCGCTGGGGACATCAAGGACACAGTGCAGCTGGGAGGAGAATGGCCACCCCAGCCCCACCATAAGCAGAGACAAAGCCTCAGAGACCCCCATGAAGCCAAGCAGTGGAGATGTCAGCATGGACGTTGTGTGCTTTTTCTAGGTGCAAGATGGTGCATTCCCCTGGCTGAGCTCCCCTCCAAGGGGAGGTGACACAGGGAAAGGAGTCCCCAGAATCACAGGATGTGCTCCAACCTAAACAGAACGGATGCTTTACTGTGATGGGAGAGCACACGCGTCCCCACAGCCTCGTGCAAACACGTGGCGATGCGGACACACGGCACACAGGTGGCAGTCACTCTCCTGAGCCCAGACACCCCAACTACACCGTGTCCGGGGATGCACGGCCCCGCTCCGGCTGCCTCCCCGGCGCCGCGCACAGCGCTGAGCCCAGCTCCCTAACAAGGTCACCGGCACGCTCAATTATCCGCTGACATTTCAATGGGGGAAATTGCCTGTGAAGATGAGGTGAATACGTGGGGGAATTAGCGGGAGAGGTGACGGCGGCGAGCTAAAAACCGGAGCCAGCAGGGACGTCGCTCACCCTGCCGGCATGCCGAGCCGCAAAATCCCGGCTGCGGGATGGCCACGGTGATGGTCGAGGATGGAGGCGGCAGCTCTGGGTTCCCACAGTGCCTTGGTGTGTCCATACAGCCCATACATCACCAGACAGTGCCATTTCAGTGTCACCAGAGCAGGGACATCAGCCAAGGCCTCGGCCGGGAACAGAGGAGCAGGGGCTGAGCAGAGGCTCCTTGTTTGCAGGGAACAGGGAAAGAAAATGCTTGTGGTTGTTAAATCACGGTCCTCAACCCATCACCTGAGGTGGGAGCAAGGTCCTGAGATACCTCCTAAGGATGCAGAGGGAGTAACTCAGCCCCACTCCGGGGGGAACATTGCCCCAGGCTCATGGGTCCCACACCATAATCCCAGTGTGGCACACCCTGGGACCCTTGTCCCAGGCTTTGGAGGTGGGTGCTGGGCAGCCTTCACCTCCTTCTCTCCTGCCTGCAGACCTTGCCCACGGGGGAGAGCAGGCAGGGCTCGTCAACGCTTCACGTGGGCTTCAAAACACACGCTTGGGCTTTGGGAGGGCAAAACGCTGCCTACTGGCTGCAAGGGCTGGGGATCGCCTGGCTTCTCCAGGAAAGAACAAGATGCCACCTCTCCCTGTTCCATCCCTTGGAAGGACGGAGCTGCAGGTGCCTCCTAACCCCCCAAAGCTCCCCCAAATAATGCTGGGGGAGACCGAGGGCTGGAGGACAGACCTCAGCCCCGCTTGGGGTCAGACCATGCTCCCATCAGCAGCTGCCCCCTCGTCCTCATCCCAGTGACCTTGTGGATGTTGGCAGAGGACATTTCACCTTGTTTAACTAAAGCCAAGCAATTAACACTGAGGGCTGTTTACGCCGAGGGGCCTCACTCAGCCGTGCGGGGCTGCGTGTCCCTGTGCCATCGGTCACACCCATCTCACCTGGGATGTACAAATGCATCTTCCAAAGCCCAACTACCCACCCAGGGCCATCCACGACCCCCACTTGATTTACTTTTCCAGGCAGCCCCCTGCCCTCTGCCTCTTCCTGGCAGCTGGGGAAGCCCATGTTCCTCAGCCCATCCTTGCCCCACGCTGATTTTCCGTGTTACCGCTTTGAAGGGGATCCTCCAAGCCCAGACCCATGGACCAACGTCCACTGGGCTCAGGCAGCCTTGGCTGGGGTGAAACATGCCGTGACCGAGGAGGGATCTCGTTTTCAGGGCACAGCCCCGACGAGCTCCATCCCACCTGGCTCTGCCCACTGCAATGACTCGTCCTGGAGCAGCATCCAGGAGAGCTTCACCTTGCTCATGAAGGTCTTCCAGCCTCAGCTGGTTGCAGGGACAAAGCAGCTGCCGGAGCAAGGCTGGCTCCAGCCCCCAGGGCAACAAATCTACAGCAAGAGCTGTGCCATGGTGGCACGGGTCCCTTCTTTCCCCGGCAGCAACCGAGCCCCAGACATTTACTAGATGGATCTTTAAGGTCCCTTTTAACCCGAATCATTCTATGATTTTACGATCATGGCTTTATAACCCCCCAAGTGCAGAGGCAAGTGCATCCAGGTGCTGAAAGGACCTGGTCACGCATCTCCCCCTCCTGAGTGTGAAAAAGAAGGAAAATACACCCCCCCCCCTTTTTTTTTTAAATGCCAAACATAACCAGAGACCGAGAAGCACTACAAACCCTCAACCCCAACCTTTTCTCTTTGAATGGGGCCCCAACCCATTTCATTTCCCTTTTTCCCCCCTTCCAAACAAAAAAAAAAACAAACAACAAACAAAAAACAACCCACAACCCCAAACAAAACCCCCAAACCCAAAACACATGTTCCATTTTCCATATAATAAAACCGCGGCGCTCTTAATAACTCCCCTATTTGACAATTTGTTTGGCAACATATGGAAAGCTCTCGTAAACTCGCCCCTTCATAATACAACGGCAGATGGCAAACACAATCCTCAACACGCCGCTCTCGGCGGCCCTAATGGGCTCGGAGGGCTCCTCACCCCGCGCCACATCCCTCTGGCTCCGCACCTCTCCTTCCCAGAGATTACCCAGGCAGCCTCGATGGCAGCTATTTAAAAACTGAAGCAATTTTCTGGTTTATGCACAGAGCTGCCTTTTCCCTTTTGATTGATTGAGCCGAGTTGTCAAGCATTTCCATGAAGTCGCTAAAAAAGAAAGGTACCCTGGTGGGCACATAAAAACCTGATGCAAAACTTCTAATATGTTTTATTGCAACTTGTACTTCAAAAAGGAAGGGACAACAAAGGCAAACGTATTTGCTTTGTCTGTTACGCAAGTCAGGGAGCTGGGACCCATTTCCTTGGAAAGCGGGTTACCATTAATAGCCAGGTAATTATGGGGCTTTTAGAAAGGAAAGAGAGAAAAAAAAAATAGAGGGGGGAAAAAAAACCTGACCAGAAGGCTCCAGCGTGGTGCTGAAGGGAGGTTATGCAGGGCTTGCTGCTGTCACCCACCGAGCCATGGTGGGCATCCCGTGACCGTCCCCAGCATCCTGCCACCGCTCTCAGCATCCCACGCCACCCCCAGCATCCCTACCTTGGCATAATCCATCAGCTCGCGGCGCCCGGGGAAGCGCTGGTAGAACTCGGGCAGCCTCCACGGTGCGACAACCTGGCAGGAGGGCAGGAGCATGAGAGGAGAAGCCCCCAGCCCCCTTGCAACCCCTGGGCCCCCTTTGCCCCTCGGCATCCCCCTGGGTTCCCCACAGGAGAAGGCTTCTGGCATCCCTGGGGATCCAGGACCCATGGGGTGTTGGTCCCCCAGCCGAAATCTAATCTCCCTGTGGAGGGTGGAGTAACCCAAACCCCTGACCCTAAACAAGGCACTGGATGCAGCATCGATTATCCAGCAGCTGCCTTGGTAGAGTTTTCTCCACGGCCTCCCAGTGTTTGGGGTAAAAATAGGTCAATTAAAGATCATTACAGCCCCCTCAAATGCCAAAACGTCGCTTCGTGCAGCTGTCAGCTTGTTAAAGCAAAGCACGGCCGCTCGCGTCGGTGTTAAAACAAAATTCCCCACCAGCTGGGGAGGGAGCCAGGAGCTCGGCGGTGGGGACTCAGGGGACAGTTTTGGGTGCCTTACCTTGATATTAGGACACAGGGCGTAGCAGGTGAGCTCAAACCGAACCTGGTCGTTGCCCTGAAACACAGAGAGGAGATGCTGAGGGCTCCCCCCGCACCGGGGCGGGCGAGGATGTGCTGTTTCCCTGCCTGTGGCTGCTGTCCCTGTGCGGGGACGGGATCAAAATCTCCCAGCCGGGAGCTAGAGGGGACACGTCTCGCCATCTCAGCTCTGGCCAACACACGGGACAAGCTGCTTCATGGGAAAAGCCTCCCAGCCCCTGGCTCAGGAGACCCTCGGCTGAGCAGGGCATTTACGAATCCCTGTGAGAGCCAGGAGGGATGTCTGGAGGGATGTCTGGATGATGCTACCAGGGACTTCGTAGACCCAGGCTCCCTGTGCGAGAGGGGGATCGCACCTCTTCTCCCAGTAATGACACTGCAATGGGGTTGCTGGCTATTTTTACTGGAAAAGCAAGGCCTGAGGCTAAGGACCCATTTATCTCCTCCCTTCCCCCAGTGCAGTGGGAGGGAGTAATGGATGCCAGGATCTGAGCCAGGTCTGTTCCATGGGGTCACTCCTGGTCCCTCTCCACGGCTGTTTTGAACCCAAAACCACCTTCTCTGGTGCTTCTGAGAGAGTTGGACACCGAGTGATCAAAACCCCGATGCGGCTCATTCAGCTGACTCCGAGGGAGCCCGGTTCACCCCAAAGTCACCCAAGAGCCGTGCTCTCCCCTGGGCTGACACTCCTAAAAACAGAACTAGTGGAAACCCAGATTTGGGTATTTTTTTCCCCCACAGGCATCAGAGGACCCGTGGAGGGAGAGGGGGGAAAAGAAGACCACAGTGTTCAGGAGGATGCAGCAGCTCATAATTAAATAGCTGAACCTCCTTTATCTTAATTGGCCTGTGCTGATGAGATCCTCCTAATGAGGCCAGGTAGTCAGGAAGGGGCAAGGAGCGAGCCTAGGAGTTATTAGCACTTCCCAGGGAATAGCACTCACCAAAGCCTATTTTCCACCAGCACCAAGGGGCGTAAGGACTCCCCCCTCCCCTCCTCTTGGCCCCGGCCTGGAGGATACATTTACTGCCGGGCTGGGAAATCCCCGAGGACTATTACACGCAGGCGAGAACATCCACCAAAGCACTCATTTCCCTTACAGGCCCAAAACAAGCCCATCTGCTCTGGCAGCGGGGACACCGCAGATGGCCCGCATTTAGGACGCCGCAGCCGGGGACGGGGCGCAGCCGGGTCGAGTTACCCGCAGCCCGTCCCTGCCTGCGCCCGTGCCTTAATGGCCTGGGGAGCAGCCGAGGGTGCCCCCGCGAGCGGGGTGCTGGTGGTACCCAGGAGCGGAGGGGACATTGGGGGTACTGGGGGTGCATTACACCGGGGCAGCCTTGAGCGCCGGCTTTCAGGAGGGAACGGAGGAGATGGACGGGGGGAACCCATGGCAGCAGGAGCAAGAGTTATTTCAGCCACGAAGTTCCCCAGTCCCACAGCTGCCCCTCTGCCCGTCTCCCTGGTGCCAGCATGCCCCTTGGCTATCCCCTGGCTACATCCAACACCCCCCTTGTGGCAGGGTCCTCTGCTAGAGTTAGGGACCCCCAAACCCAGCCCCTTGCGCTAAGACCCCTCCAGGTGGGCACCTCGCCTTTGCCCCCGGGCCGAGACAGGCACGATCTATGCTTCGGGTCCCTGTGGGATGGGGACGAGGAGGCACCCAGCAGGTCCTGGGTGCACGCGCAGCACCCAAGGGCCACTGGTGACAGTGTCACCCTGCCCTGGGTGTCCCCGCACCGGGCTGGGCAGCGTGCAGGCAGGGGCTGGAAGTGCCAGGGGGTGACCCACGGTCACATCATGCAGGTCCCACGTTCCCAGCGGAGGATTCCCCCTCTCCGGGCAGCGCCTGGCCCCGAGCATCCTTTCCATGGTCTCTGGCTGCCTCTAGCGGCAAAGTGCCCTCCCTGCGGCCGGCGGCGACAGCCGGGGATGGGGACAGGGACCGGGACAGTGGCACCCTCCCCGGGGTGTCCCAAACGCCCAGGGCGGTGCTGGCTCAGCCCCAGCCGGGTCCTGGCCCGGGCAGCCCCTGTCTGCGGCAGCTTTTGGAAAGCTGGTGCCGAAAGCGGGGGTTCGGCGGTGACCCGAGCCTTCCCGACAGCCAGAGGGAACCGAAATCGGGCACAGAAATCCCAGAAGCGAGAAGGAAGTGTCGAAACAACGGTTGGGCTTTGCACAGCCACGCAGAGCACCCACAAAACACCCTGTGCACCCCCTCCCCCAGCACCCACAGCCTGGCCAATGGACAGACTGTGTCACCCCCCAAGCACCCTGTGCCACTATCCCCCTGGTGCTCCCGTCCTCCCTCACCTTGCCGGTGGCCCCGTGGGCGACGTACTGGGCTCTCTCCTTCTGGGCGATCTCCACCAGCTTGCGGGCGATGCAGGGCCGTGCCAGCGCCGTGCCCAGCAGGTACCGGTCCTCGTAAAGAGCGTTGGCCTGCACCGCCAGCCAGATGAACTCCTCCACGAACTCCCTGCTGACGTCCTCGATGTAAACCTGCCGGGACGGAGGGAGCCCTGTGATGGGAAGGTGGCTGGGGGGTTATCCCACTCCTCTGGGGCTTTGGGGATGGTGTAGCAAAGGGTCTCTTTGCCTTTCATTTCCTAGACGCCACTAAAAGGCTTTGGTTCAAAACCTCTGGAAAAGGGATTCCTCACTGGCACTTTGTCACAGCTGTGGTGGCCCCAGCCACAGGGTGCGCGAGACCCCAGGGCTCAGCCCCAAAGTGGGGGGAGCTCAGAGCTCCCTGAGCACCGTGAGGGAGGGACACTGTTACCTTCTTGGCCCCCAGCGCCAGCGCTTTCTTTCGTGCTGCCTCAAAATCTTCCTTCTGCCCGATGTTGGCCTGGAAGGATGGGAAAAAACCAAAATGAGTTTGAAATGGGACCACAAAACCCAGCACAAGACCATCCTGGCATGGGGTATCATGCAAGGCATGGCACAGCCCGTGCTGGCCGGGCTTGAGGCCACCCAGGATGGACAGGAGGGTGTTCCCCCCCTGAGATGGCATACCTTGAGGCCATACTTCCCCCTGCCAAGCCCCATGGCTCTGCCCCGATGTGCTGCCCTCATTAGCGGAGGGTCATTTGCTGGCAGGGACAGGCTGTGCTGCAGAGGGCTGACAAAGCAGCACCCGGGCTGGGTGATGGTTAACCAGCGAGAGCGGGGTCACCACGTGGCCACATTCATGCCACCAGGTGTGTTACCTTGTCACCCACCCCACATCCCCAGACCCATGGCACAGCACCCCCTTCACCCCCAGGCCCAGGGATGGGGTGCACGTAGGGCTCACCAGGTAAGCGACGACATCGTAGCCCTGCTCCTTCAGCCACACCAGGATGCAGGAGGTGTCGAGGCCTCCACTGTAGGCGAGGACCACTGTGCCCTTGGGCTGAGCCATGACCCTGGCAAAGCAAAGGAAAAAAGGGTCCACGATGGCCCCAATCCCTGCCCCAAACATCAGCCAGCTCCTGCTCGGCACAGGGATGCTGCAGCCACCAGCCACGACACCCTCCCTAGTGTCCCTGAACTGGCCACGGGGCCATCATGGTCCTGCAGGATGCTGAGGGCAGCCAGGGGTGAGGGCTCTCCCGCGACGGAATATTCTGGGCAAAACAAACATTATCCAGGGAACAAACAACCAGGCAGCAAGAAGCAAAGCCCGCAGCAAACTAAACACCCGGGGCTGGCAGCGGCTTGGGTAGGTGGGGGAGCACGTGGTGGAGCTGCCGGTGCTGGGACAAGCTCTCTGATTAAAACACAGACCCCCAGGACTGCTCTCGCTCACGGGCAGCGAGAGCTGCTGCTGTCGGGCGCTGGTGGTCCCATGGGACCAGGGTCAGGGGGAGCACATCGCACCCGGGTCCGGCTGAGACCCTTCCTCTGCCGGGAACACCAGGCTGGGGGCAGCGGGGAGCGCAGGAAGGGATTCATCATGGCATCAGGAGGGATCAGCTGGACCAAGAGCCCTCCTTGTCTGGGAGGAGGAAGAGGAGGGGACAACTGGGGGCAGGAGAAAAAGCCATAGCATTGTGGCCACATCCAGGCTGTGGCTCCCAGACAGGGAGGGCACGCTGCCGGCCGGGGCACCCAGTGGCAGCCGGGTGACGGAGGAGGCCAGGGCAGCCATGGGGACCGCTTTGCTCTTACCTTTGCTCCACGCGGCTCTCGCTCTGGCAACCCCAGCACAGCCTGCCCCACGCTCCGCAAGCGCCCTGCAACAACAGGGGGATGGGACTCAGACGCAGGTGCCCGGCCGTCGTGGAGATGCAGCCCCGTGCCTCGCTCAGCATAGGCGGCCCCGTGCCAGCACCGGTGTGGAGGAGCTGCGGTGGCAGACGGGCACAGCTGCCCACCAGCTCAGCCCCGAGCACCCACCGGCACCGTGGTGTGCAATAGTTGCAGGTCTGGGGTGCTTGGCAGCATCCCCCACAGCCCAGGCCCACGACTAATGAATGTTTAACGGGTGTTTGTCCTAATTATGCTGCCCCACGTTTCTTGCCAGCGTGAAACACCTACGTGGAGATTTGGTGCCTCTCACCCTTCGGCTGAGGAGATGGAGGACTCCAGCCAGCGACAGGAGATGGTGAAGGAGGCAGCAGCCCGGAGCTCAGGGGGAGGGACAGGGGGTCCCGCAGCGGGAAGGGGCTCGGGGCTGTCCCCACGGCTGGACCGTGAATCCCAGGGCCCCAGGAAGAGGCGATGCCAGCTGACCCTTGGCCGGGGAAGGCGGGCGGCAGAGCCGGCCAAATCCCGTCCTGAACAACTTTCATGCTGTTGCTGCTGCCAAGTCAGCACAATCCTGCTCCTGCTTGTGCAAAATGGGGAGGGTGCCAGGCCCAGCTCCCCAGGGCTGGCCCACCCAGCACCTTCCGCAGTGGGATGCCGTTACGCCGGGGTGTACCCAGCACCCCACTCCTGCCAGCGCGGCGTGGGGCCAGAGTCCCACGGGACGTGCCTTGGAGCCAGGCCAGGTCTCCGGCAGCCCTGTAACTGCAATTCGGCTCCCTGAGCCTGCCCGTGCCCGTCAGGCTTGTGCAACCGGCATTTCCCTGTCCTCAGGGCACTGCGGGTGTGCCGAGCTGGGCCCGTGCCTAGGGAGACTCAGGCGTTCCCTTCCTCACCAGGGCATTTACAGGAAGGCACTCGCAGTTCCCGAAAGGGCCCGGCCAAAGCATGACGCTGCACCCGCAGCTCCTCGCTGGGCAAATTCCCTCTTTTACCCCCACAACCCATCCCCGCTGCGGCTGCCAGCATCGCCATGGCAGCTGCCAGCCTGACAAAGCGCCTCTGAGATCGGGCACGCTCGTTTCATAAGTAGCTCAGCAGGGGGTTAGAGGAAACACCTCCAATTTTTGCCTGCCCAGACGTGTTACGCTGCCCAGGTGATGCCCAAGGGACCTGGGGCACCTTGCCCTGGGGACATGTCCTGCATCCCGGGAACGGTGCGAGGCCACCAGTGTTCCCAGCTATGGAAACAAGCTCGTCTGCCCAGGAAGGGAGAGCCCTGAAGTTTTGGCGTTAGGTGGTAATAAATCAGAGCAAACAAATGTCAGGGCAGGGAAATGCGGTGGGACTTTCTCAACCCTGATTATTATTCTGTAGCAATTTCCGTGTGAGTTGGGGCAGAGTTTTCACCAGAGCGACTCCGGCTGCTCTGCTCCACAGGAACACTGTGCTTTTGTTTTTAAAACCAAGAAAAATATACATATATATATATAGGAGGGGAGAGGAATAAAAAGCCTGAAACTTTAGTAAGGAGAGGAACTGCCTTGGCCAGCCGGGCTGGAAGAGCAGCCTCTGCCCCGGTGAGTGCTGCCTGTGGGTTGGGATGGGGCAGGCAGCGTGGACAGGGGCTCCCCGGGGGTTCCTGCAGCTGAGGCGTGCGGGGACGCACTCGCTGGTGCTGGGGTTCGCCTCAGCATCGTTACTCCACTTCGTGGGGGCCCCATCCTGCCCCCCCAGCGTTCCCAGAGCAGAGCGGGGAGGGCATGGGGTGGTGCCAGCTGAGGTCCAGCTCCCCTCCCTGGGGGGGACGAGCCCAGGGTCCCCGTAGGGGAGCTGGAACTCACTTGCAACCCCTCGCCCCTTCCAAAACTGAGCTGGGTAGGGCTTAACTGCAGCCTGCACCTCCCAGTGCTGGGAAGGGGCTGGGAAGGGGCTGGGACCATCCCTGCCCTGCTCCTGCAGGGACCGGCGAACCCTTCTCCAGCACCCAGGGATACGGAAGACCTGTGGATGGGAGGAGAGGGGACAGCCAGGGACAGGGGCCAGGTCCCCCAAGGCAAAGAGCCCCCTTTCCCCTTGCCCCCACCCCAGTGCCATGTCCGCACTCACCCGCTCCCCGTGGCCTGGCTGCCCTCGGCGCTCCGGTTCGGTGCCTGGAGCATCCTCCTCCTCTTCCTCCTCCCTTATAGCCGGGCGTGGGCAGGCGGAGCCGCCGCAGGACTGTCCCCTCCGTGGGCAGCGTCCCCAGGCAGGGCCGTGCCCTCCGCCTGCCCGCGGGGCGGGGGGCAGAAAGCACCCGAAGGTGGTAATAAATAAAAGCTCGCACCCGAAGCCACGATGGAGATTGCGCTCAGTCCCAGCACGGCTGCTCTAGGTGCTGCCACCCCTTTTCCTCCCGGACTCCTGACCTCCTCGTCGGTCTCCACGGAACACCGAGGGGGTGCCCCCTCTCCCCGGGGTGACCCCACAGAGACACCTGCCCCAAGGAGTGGGAAAACGGGGGGCAGAGGGGAGCCAGTGCCCGGCTGCTCTGCGACTGCTCAGCTTTCCTCCTGGGAACAGGATGGTGGGGAAGGTTGTATTTATTTGAAACTCCATCAGAAGAAGCAGCAGGAGCCCACGGGGGCAGGAGGGGATGGGGTAAGGGGCTGTGTATGGGGCAAAACCACCTTTCCCCCACGCACGTGCCCAGGGGACCCCAGAGCAGCAGCGGACCTGCCCTTGGGGGACGGGAAACCCCTAACCCAAAGGACAGGGCCTTCTGGGGGCATCTCAGTGCCCCCACACGGGCACAGCAAGAGCGAGCTCCAGTGACAGGATCTGACCGTGACACCCTCACCTGGGTGCATGGCCACCATCAGACGCAATGGCCCAAACCTGGGGACACAGGGGCTCAGGTCCTTGGGGCCAGCACCCCCGTCCCTCCAGCCAGCGCCACGGAGCAGGACTGAAATGGCTTTTTAGGAACAGCCTCCACCTGCAGCGCGTGCAGAGAGGCCGCATCCTGCTCTTGCTGAGCAAGCGACCTGAGCTGGGGCAGGGTTCGACCTTCAGATGCTGGACTTTGGCCCTCTGGCGTTGCCACATCCAGACAATCTCCCTCCTGTGGTCCAAGGCCACGCAGGGAGGTGCCCAAAGCCCCGGGAAGTGGGGGCTGCCCCAGCAGCAGCCCCCTCCCGCACGCCGGAGGAAGCTGCTTTCTTCAGGTGGGGCTGATATTTATCCATGAGACACCTTTATTTGGAACAAACCCATAAATAAATAAATGTACACAGAAACCAAGTGGGTTAAAAAAAAAAAAAAAAAAAAAAAGGAAACACNGAAAATGGAACACAAGGCTATTTCCATTTAATACATGGTTACTGCCGGGGTGCCCTGCACCCTCCCCAGCCCAGGGCACCCCACCCTGCACCTATTGCTGGCCACTGTTACCTGGCTCATCCCCCCGATCGGGGGGGCTGGTGGCAGCCAAGGCCGTCTAGAGCTGTGTTTGCTCTGGGGCCGCAGGTCGGAGTTGCGGGGTTGCAACAAAACCTGATTGCAAGCTACTGGTGGGACATCTTGTGCCCCCCCCAAGCGCTCTGCTGAGTCAG